>JARQOD010002281.1:0-80315 GCA_033576555.1 Oophaga sylvatica
CATGTGCGGACAAAGCACGTAGTTGAGTTACAAAGACACACTGGAGATGTAGGCCAACCTACAGCAGCACCTACAGTACATCTTCAGGTTGTGTTGAAGCCTATTCATCGAGCTCACACACAGCTGGTTCTGCTTCCTCACAGGATCGCCATGGAAGAACCTCGGCCACTGTTGTCCAGAGACAAAGTGTTATTCCACACACAGCAGCAAGTTCCCTGTCATCCTCACACTCCCAGGCCACAAAACAGCCATCGGTAGCACAGGCATGGGATAAAAGATGGCCATACTCCGCAAACCATGCACGAGCACAGGCTCTGAATGCTGGCATTGCAAAACTCCTGTCCCTTGAAATGCTGTCATTCAGGCTGGTGGAGACAGACAGTTTCCGTAACTGAATATCATTGTCAGTCCCACAATACAATGTGCCAAGCCGATTTCATTTCAGCAGGCAAGCCGTCCCTGGTCTGCAAAAGCATGTTGAGGGAAAAATTAAACATGCGCTACTAAACGCCCTCAGTAGCAAGGTCCACCTGACCACCGATGCGTGGACCAGTACCCATTGTTATGATCTGCTACAACCAGTAAGGAAAGAAGGGAATTCTGTCCCTACAATACAACTAAGCTGAATCCCTACGATGTAACGGGGAACCTGATCCTGCGACCAGACCCGCTAAAGTCCTCATCTAGTGTGAACGAAGACCTATAGTTGCGAGGGAGGAATCCCTACAAGATTTAGGGACTGGGAGAAAAGGTGGACACCTCCTAACATAAATTGTAGCATGGATAATTAAACAGAAAAAAAAATACTTTGCGATCCTAACATCAAGCAAAACTGACTGATTAAGGCACCTAAGCACCTGGCTAGCTTAACAGTAGATAATACAATGAAGTCAAGCAAAGCCAGAAGGGCGGAGCCAGACTAAATAGGGAAAAAAGGTCATGTGACCAGCAAACTGAAACAAAACCTAACAAGAGGGTTCTAACACCCATGGCCAGGGACAATACCTTTCCCTCATTGCCCATTGGGTCAATGTTGTGTAGCCGGGTACTGATCTTGCGAGTGGCGCTGCACGTGTTCTGCCAACTCCAAGGATTGCAGGAATCAAGTCTGTACACATTGACTCCTCCTCCTACTCCAGTTCCTCAGAATCATCGCTGCAGGAGCCGTCATGGTCTACCTCCACATGGACCCGTGAACGTTTACCTGTTGCGACCGATATGAGCACAGCCGTGTCCAAATGTCAACAGGCCGTCCTGAAATTAATTTCCATGGGGAATCTTAGCCACACAGCGCAGGAGCTCTGTAATGCCATAAAGCAGGAGAGCGACGTGTGGTTTTTGGAAGCGAATCTACAGGCAGGCTTGGTAGTGTGTGACAATGGCCGAAATCTGGTGGCAGCTCTGGGCCTTGGCAACCTCACTCACATACCATGTCTGTCATATGTGCTCAACTTGGTCGTGCAGAGTTTTTTGAGGGACTATCCGGATCTTGATGCACTGCTGCACAAGGTCCGCCTAGAGTGCGCTCACTTGCGACGTTCCAGCATGGCCAGATCGCTGATTGCAGCTCTGCAACGCAGATTTCGCCTTCATGAACATCGCATCATATGTGACGTACCCACCAGGTGGAATTCCTCGTTACATATGTTGGAGCGGTTGTGTGAGCAGCAGCCAACAGTAATGGAGTATCAGCTGCATCAGGCGCAATCAACTCGCAATTTGCGCCGTTCACACTTCACCACTACTGAGTGGGCCTCTATAATAAGAATAATAATAATATTCTTTATTTATATAGCGCCATAATATTCCGCAGTGCTTTACAGTTTAACAGTTTCAAAACACAAGTCATAAGTAACAACGTTAACAATACAATAATTAAAGCAAAATCAGCCACCCCTGCTGGTGAAAGTTTACAATCTACAATGAGGTGGGGGAGATACAAAGTACAGGTGTTTATATACAATGGTGTTTTTACAATGATGGTCCAGCCATTTTAAGGGAGTGAGGGATGCATGGAGATAGTGAATGGGCTACACACACAGACTTACACATAGAATGACTTTGATTAGTGAATGTGATAGGCCACTGTGAACAAATGTGTTTTGAGGGAGCGCCTGAAACCATCCAAATTGCGGATAGTCCTAATTTCTTGGGGTCGAGCATTCCAGAGGATTGGCGCAGCGCGGGAGAAGTCTTGGAGTTGGGAGTGGGAGGTACGGATTAGTGCAGAGGTTAGTCGAAGGTCGTTTGCAGAGTGCAGCAGTCGGTTAGGCCGATAAATATAAATGAGGGAGGAGATGTAGGGGGGTGCTGCACTGTGGAGAGCTTTGTTGGTGAGAACCAGTAATTAGAATTGGATCCTATAATGAATGGGCAGACAGTGTAATGAGTGGCGAAGGACTCTATGAAGGACATCTGCCACGTTTTGCGTGCGTTTAATGAGTCAACGCGGATGGCGAGTGCAGATGATGCACTAGTCAGCCTGACTGTCCCCCTTATCTGCCTGCTTCAAAAAACACTGCAAGCACTAAGGCATGAGGTTTTGGAAGAGGTGGAGGATGAGGAGTCACATATTCCATCACCTTCTGGACAGTCAGCGCAACGTGGTTCCTCACAAAGGGCTGGAGGACTTTCAAAGTACCATGCTGTATCAACAATTGAACCTCCAGAGTCGCTGTCTATATTTTCATAACCATTCCAAACTTTTAATGTATTTACAAAGCACATAATGTACAGTTTTTGTCTATCCTTTTGTAATGCTATTGTGTTTCCATAAACTGATGTTACAGAATTATGATACAATGTTTTTAAATTTTGAGTTTTAAATTTTGTAAATTTTTATGTATTTGAAGGACTTTGTGAGGAGGATGAGGAGGAGTCAATGGAGGAGGAAGACATCGCTCCAGAGGGAGGTAGACAATGCTCTAGTCAGTATGTAGACCAAGGGTGGGGTGATGCACAGCAGGCAGAGATGACGCCTCTTGCAGGGGACAACGTTTCTTTGCCAGTTGGGAGTCTGCAGCACATGGTTGATTTCATGCTGCAGTGCCTGAGAAACGACCGCCGCATCGAACACATTCACACCACGTCTGATTATTGGGTGTACACCCTCCTAGACCCTCGCTACCGGGACAACTTACAAAGCCTCATCACACCGTTGAACCGGGAGCGTAAAATGCGGAAGTACCAAGACACACTGGTGCAATCCATAATGTTCTCCATTCCAGCCGAGAGCACTGCTGCTGCTACTGCTTTACAAAGCAGCTCTGTGCGTCGAGGCAGTGGAGACAGCTCTGCAACAAGAGGGAGCACAAGCAGCGCCTCAGCACAGGGCAAGAACAGTATGTTCCAAATGTGGCGAAGTTTTGTGGCAGCGCCACCAATGTCTACACCATCCGAGACGGCTCCAGTCAGCAGGAGGCAACATTTCCGTAAGATGGTGACAGACTACATGTCTTGCCCTCTCAGTGTACTCCCAGATGGCTCTTCCCCATTCAAGTTTTGTGTCTCTAAGCTGGATACATGGCCAGAGCTTAGCCAGTATGCATTGGAGGTGCTGGCTTGCCCTGTTGCCAGTGTATTATCGGAGCGCGTCTTTACTGCTGCAGGTGGTGTACTAACAGACCGTTGCATGCGACTATCCTCCGATAATGTAGAACGGCTTACTTTTCTGAAAATGAACTAGGCATGGATCTCGCCTGAATTTGCCTGTCCGGTTTCAGATTAACTAACTGGTTGGCAACGTTTTCCATGTCTCCTGTTATGTTCATCTTTCTACCACCTGAACTATACTCCCTGGGCTACAACACTGCCAGTTGCTGCTCAGAAGTGTCGTGTCCACAGACCAATACACAAGCTATAGTGATAGTGGGGTTCAGTAACGCCTGCTGTTCCCCTGCTGTGTGTCTGACAAAAATTAATGCTGCTAACTCCAAATTAAAGTTCAAATTAAAGTTCAAACATCTCATACTAGGCCTCAGGCTACACCCTCCTTGACCCTGGGCTCAGAAGTGTTGGATGCACAGATCAAAACAATCGATGATGTGTTTGTGGGGTTCAGTAACGCCTGCTGTTCCCCTGCTGTGTGTCCGGCAAAAATTACTGCTACCTAGCTACACATGTTGAAAAAAACATGACATGTTAAAGTGGCTAGTGCTACACATAGATATCAGGCTACACCTTATTGTAATGTATGTGGTACAGTTCATATAGCGTCTTGTGCTTGGGTGCGATGAAAATACTTGAGACACAGGTTGATAAAGAAAGTCTTTATTGCTTCATACAAATTGGCAAAAATAAACACACAGGTTGCAAACACAGAAGCAGGAGACACAGCAGGCCAGAGTAATCTAAGCTCAGCAATAACTCTCCACAACAGATTCAGATCTTCTTCTCTGTTACCGCAAGTCCATGCAAACGTGAGGCTCTCAAGAGCAGAGTTCAGAGTCCACAAGTGCTTCAGAGTTCCTCAGTAGGAATGGCTGGAGTACAAGGTCCAAGGCTTCAGGAGTCAGAACACAGGTTCACTGCAGGCTAGATTCTGAAGCACTGATTGCTCAGCTGTGGCTGTTTAAGAAGCAAACGGAGAGAATCAGGCGGGAACATGCAAGCTGGAAAACTCCATTTTGACTGAGGGCAAGATAGCTGCAGCAAAACAGAAAGCAAAATGGCCGACGAACAAACTGAGTTTCAGAAACAGATACACAGAACCTTACATTACTCCCCCCTTAGGGACAACCTCCGGATGACCTCAGACCAGGCTTGTGTGGGTACCTCTGATGAAACTGACGAGCAAGCGAGGAGCATTAACGTTATTGACTGGCTCCCATGAGTTGTCCTCCACTGGGTAGCCCTGCCATTTAATCAGATATTGTAACTGATTTCTATACAACCTGGAATCTAAAATCCTTTCCACCACAAATTCTTCCTGACCATCGACTAGCACTGGGTCAGGGCAAGGAGAAGAACGTCCAGGAAACGTATTGGGTGTCGCAGCCTTTAGTAGGGATACATGAAAGACAGGGTGGATTCTCATAGTTCTGGGCAATTGAAGACGACAAGCAACGGCACTTATAATCTTACTGATTTTATAGGGTCCAATGTACTTATGTCCCAACTTAGACGATGGAATCCTTAACTTAAGATTTCTGGTTGACAGCCAGACCAGGTCTCCTACCTTAAAAGCTGGTGCAGGTTTACGAAATTTATCTGCTGCCTTCTTGTACCTTTCCTGAGCCGATTCCAGATTCTCCTTTAGAAGATCCATATTCTTCTGTAAAGTCGTGACTCTTTCAGCCACTGCTGGCAAAGGCGTCTCTATGGGAAATCGTGGTAGAATGTTAGGATGATAACCTAGATTAGAGTAAAAAGGAGACTGTTTAGTGGAGGCACTCTGAGAGTTGTTGTAAGAGAACTCAGCCAATGGAAGTAGATCCACCCAATCATCCTGTAGGTGGCAGATAAAGCAGCGGAGATACTGCTCCAGGGTTTGATTGGTTCGTTCGGTTTGTCCATTAGTCTGGGGATGAAAAGCAGAAGAAAGGTTTACTTTAATGTCCAATGCTGCACAGAAATTTTGCCAAAACCTAGAAGTGAATTGCACCCCTCGATCCGAAATAACCTCATCCGGTACTCCATGTAAACGAAACACATCTTTAATCATCAAATCTGATGTCTGTTTTGCAGTGGGTAAGCCGACACAAGGGATAAAATGAGCTGCCTTTGTTAAACGGTCAACCACCACTAGAATAGTGTTCTTCCCTTGAGAGGTTGGTAATTCCACAATGAAGTCCATAGAAATGGATCCCCACGGGCGGGACGGGGTGGGAAGAGGCTGTAACAGACCAGTTGGTGAAGAGCGAGGTGTTTTGCATCTTGCACAAACCTCACACGAAGTGACATAGTCCAAAACATCCTTCCTACAAGTGGGCCACCAAAAGAAACGAGAAAGAAATTCCTGTGTCTTTAGAATTCCTCTATGCCCGGCTGTTTTGGAATCGTGAATGAGTTGCAATACTCTCAATCTGACTGTTTCAGGTATATACAGACGTTGTCCCAGAATCCACACACCATTCTTAAAGACAAGACTTACGTCCCTTGGGGGTTGAGCCAAAAAAGAATCCGCATGGTATGCTTCCTTGATGTCTTTAATTAGGTCTTGATGATGAATCACTCCTAGGAATCTAGAGTCAGGAAGAATAGTCTTAGGAGGAGTAATTGGACGTGTCTCTGCTGAGTAAATCCTAGAGAGTGCATCAGCCTTTCCATTGCGCGATCCTGGTCTATAAGAAATAATAAAATTAAATTGGTTTAAGAAAAGATTCCAGCGAGCCTGGCGAGGAGTCAGGCACTTAGCCGACCTGATAAACTCAAGATTACGATGGTCTGTCAGAACGACTATTTGCTGTGCAGCTCCTTGAAGAAGGTGTCTCCATTCTTTGAAGGCGCAATAATGGCCAACAACTCTCTATTGCCCACATCGTAGTTCTTCTCAGCCGAAGACAACTGCTGGGAAAAGAAGGCACAGGGATGCAAGACATTCTTCTCACCTGTTCTCTGAGAGAGTATAGCTCCCACGGCACAGTCTGAAGCATCCACCTCTATTATGAAGGCAAGCTCTGGGTTGGGATGTACTAGGATAGGTGCAGTGGTAAATTTATCTTTTAGACGGGAAAATGCTTCCTGGGCTTGGGGAGTCCAGGAGAACTTAGACTCTTTCCGGGTAAGTTGGGTGATAGGTGACACTACCTCAGAGAAATTTCTAATGAAACGTCTATAGAAGTTTGCAAACCCGATGAAGCGCTGTACCTCCTTCACATTTCTAGGACTTGGCCAATCATTGATGGCTTGGGTTTTACTTCCATCCATACTAATTCCTTGTGTAGACAGTACATACCCCAGAAATTGAATTTCGGTCTTATGGAATTCACACTTTTCAAGCTTGATGTAAAGATGATTTTGTCTTAGACGTTCCAAGACCATTCTCACATGTCCATGATGTTCCTCTGTGGAGTTAGAAAAAATTAAAATATCATCCAAATAAATTACCACGAATGTATCTAGGAGATCCCTGAAGATGTCATTCACCAAGTGTTGGAAAGTGGCTGGGGCGGTACTCAGACCAAAAGGCATAACCAGATATTCAAAGTGTCCATAGCGTGACCTGAATGCAGTCTTCCATTCATCCCCAGGTCTAATACGGACTAAGTTATAGGCCCCACGAAGATCTAGTTTAGAAAAAATTTTGGCATGTCGCACTCTCTCCAATAACTCAGGGATTAAAGGCAATGGATAACGGTTTCTAATAGTAACCTTATTGAGTTCCCTATAGTCTACGCATGGTCTCAGGGATCCATCTTTCTTCTTTACAAAGAATATGGGTGCCCCTGCAGGAGATGAAGAGGGGCGTATGAAGCCCTTGGCTAGATTTTCGTCTATGTACTCTTTTAAAGCCTTCAGCTCGGGCCCCGCCAGGGGTAGATCTTACCAAAAGGTATCTCTGCTCCAGGCAATAATTCAATTGGACAATCATATGGACGGTGAGGAGGAAGCTGGTCAGCGTTCTTCTTGTCACATAAATCCACATAATCCTGGTATACAGCTGGTAGTTCAGGGACTGACATGGTTCCTTTAGGAACAGAGCAAGCTGAAATTTTTGGACTCATCTGTTTCTCTGGAAAGTGTAATTCCTTGGTCTCCCAGTTAATGGTAGGATTCTGAGCCTGCAGCCATGGTAGCCCTAGAATAATGGGAAAGTGAGGAGAAGAGATAAGCATAAAGGACAGTTTCTCTTGATGATCTTTACCCATAAGAACCTTTAAAGGCTCTGTTTCCTGATCCACTGGTCCAGAGGTCAGCAGGGAGCCATCCACAGTTTCCATCTGTACTGGAGTAGCCTTCTTCACTGAACGTATTCCCTGTTTTAGAGCAAAGGAGACATCCATAAAATTTCCACTTGCACCTGAGTCGATCATAGCAGAGCTAGACACCCAGGCTGAGTCAACCCAGAGTTTGATGGAAAGAAAACAGTGAGAATTGTTTTTCTTACAACTCAGCTGGGACACCGCTGAGGAAACTTGAAAGATGGCAGCATTTACACAGTCAACGTCCTCAGAGGTAACGGAGTTTAAGTCCGAGAAATCAAGATCTGTTGCTGCAGCTCTCTCTGGAGCCTGAGGCTCGGACCTGACAGATCCCCTCTCGCAACACTCACAATGAATGAGTGCTGCAGTAGTCTTGCGAGAACGGCTGGGACAGTTAATAATAAAGTGCCCTGACTTACCACAATAAAAACATAGATTCTCCTTAAAACGATGTTCCTTGCGTGCATCACTAACCCGTCGTAGTAAAGAGTCTACCTGCATGGGTTCAGGTTCAGGTTCCCGTGTAATCCTATTCAAAGGTTCCTTAGCTGGAGAGGAAGGTAGGAAAAGGTTAGTACGATTGCTTTCGAACCATCTCTCTTGCCTGCGTTCAGTTAAACGAGTATCAATACGGATGCAGTAGTTAATAAAGTCACCTAACGCAGTGGGAGGGTCGGCACGAGCAAGTTCATCCTTAATCAGTGGGGATAACCCCTTTCGAAAAATAGATTTTTTGGCGGAATTGTCCCAGGTGGTATCAAGGGCCCATCTCCTGAAATCCAAGGCATATTCAGCTACCGAGTGCTTACCTTGGCGCAAAGCTAACATGGCTGCTTCAGCTGTTGCACCTCGATTGGGGTCATCAAATACCTGCCCCATGGCTGAAATAAAATCATCAAGGTGATTCAAACAATCATCCTCAGTCTCAATCAGAGGGTTTGCCCATATCAAAGCCTTGTTGGTAAGCAACATAATTATAGTAAGCACCTTAGATCGTTCAGTAGGAAATTGTGAAGCATGTGCAGAAAAAAAAAGATTGCATTGATTAACAAATCCCCTGAATTTTTCACGTTCACCACCAAAACGAAAAGGGGGCAACTTGGGAATCCCAGAACTCGGGGCCACGGCAGGAGCCTGGACTCGCCCCTCCAGAACCTCAATCCTGGCTCGCAAATCCTGGTAGTCTGTCCAACCACTTGCAAATTGTGATTATTTAGGTCCTGAAGATTTGTAAAACGGGTCTTTATATTCTGCAAATCTGCAAGGATATTATCAGTCACTCCGCAAAGTTCCTTTATGCGGGCCTCCATTTTCCAGATCTTTTAAGACAGGATACTGGAAGAAGAGGAGAGAAAAAAAAAACAATAGTGTTCACCTGTGGCAACACTGAAGAAAGAAAAAACTTTAAGGGAACTGCTCACCTGGAATGGTTGTGAGAAGTCACAACCACTATCATCACAGAAAGCTTTCAACCAGACATCTGATATCCAGAGTTTCAGCAGACAAAAAGAGAAGAGAAAAAAAAAAAAAAAAAAAAACAATAGTGTTTACCTGTGATAACACTGCAGAAAAAAAAACTTAAGGGAATTGCTCACCTGGAATGGTTGTGAGAAGTCACAACCACTGTCATCACAGAAAGTACAACCGGACATCCGATATCCACAGTACAGCAGACAAGCCTTCCAGACCCAGCAGACACTAACGTTTGGCTTCAGAATCTTGTAATGTATGTGGTACAGTTCATATAGCGTCTTGTGCTTGGGTGCGATGAAAATACTTGAGACACAGGTTGATAAAGAAAGTCTTGTATTGCTTCATACAAATTGGCAAAAATAAACACACAGGTTGCAAACACAGAAGCAGGAGACACAGCAGGCCAGAGTAATCTAAGCTCAGCAATAACTCTCCACAACAGATTCAGATCTTCTTCTCTGTTACCGCAAGTCCATGCAAACGTGAGGCTCTCAAGAGCAGAGTTCAGAGTCCACAAGTGCTTCAGAGTTCCTCAGTAGGAATGGCTGGAGTACAAGGTCCAAGGCTTCAGGAGTCAGAACACAGGTTTACTGCAGGCTAGATTCTGAAGCACTGATTGCTCAGCTGTGGCTGTTTAAGAAGCAAACGGAGAGAATCAGGGCGGGAACATGCAAGCTGGAAAACTCCATTTTGACTGAGGGCAAGATAGCTGCAGCAAAACAGAAAGCAAAATGGCCGACGAACAAACTGAGTTTCAGAAACAGATACACAGAACCTTACACTTATTTCTAAGCTGTAAACAAGTCAAACGTCACATTTAAAACCATTCAATGATTAGTGTTGGTAACAAATCTGTAACTAAATAATTGTGACATATTATGGCAGATATCCACATGTCTAACACAAATGCTAACACAAAAGCATACTTATGCTGTAGGGTACTGATGGTGAACCTTCTCACTCCATAACTTTGACAAATCCAACTCACATCATGCCTCAAATGCTGCAATGTTGGAAGTGCATAATGTGGGTTGAACTTTGACAACAGCTGCAGTGCGAAGGTTATCCTTCTGTGTTCTTGGCTTTTAAATAAAAGCATACAAGTAAATATAATAATACATTGTTGATTAAGGGACGTGATGTACACCTGTAATATTGTGCAAACAATGGATGTAGGACTATTCCTCTTCAACATTACTTATATTTGTGTCATTTGAAAAAATACATATTTTAGTTAAAAATTAAAAACCCATGTTCACTAGCTGTGAAAGGCCCCTTTGTGTACTTCTATAGTGTTTGAAACCAATGTATTGTATACGGATGGAAGCACGTCACAGTAATAGATTTGAATTATTTGAAATAGAATGTAGCAGCACCAATTCGAGAAAAATGTGAAGGATGAGGCAGTGAGACACGCTCAGCAGAGTACAAGCAACAGTGGTTGAAGAACTAACTGGAGCGGGATCTGCACTACAAAAATGAAAACCTCTGACTACAGTAAACAGTGCACACAACTGTTCAGTAGCTGTGAAAGGCCCGTTTGTGTACTTCTATATTGTTTGCAACCAATGTATTGTATACGGATGGAAGCACGTCACAGTAATAGATTTGAATTATTTGAAATAGAATATAGCAGCACCAATTCGAGAAAAATGTGAAGGATGAGGCAGTGAGACACGCTCAGCAGAGTACACGCAGCGGTGGTTGAAGTAAGTGGAGCGGGATCTACACTCCTACCAAAAATTTAAACCTCAAACTAGAGTGAACAGTGAACACAACTGTTCACTTGCTGTGAAAGGCCTTTTTGTGGACTTCTATAATGTTTGCAAGCAATGTATTGTATTTTGATGGAAGAGCGTCACACTAATAGATTTTAGTAAATTGAAAATAGAATAAAGCAGCACCAATTTTAGAAAAATGACAAGGATGAGCCAGGGACAGACACTCAGCAGAGTACACGCAGCGGTGGTTGAAGTAAGTGGAGCGGGATCTACACTCCTACCAAAAATTAAACCTCAGACTAGAGTGAACAGTGAACACAACTGTTCACTTGCTGTGAAAGGCCTTTTTGTGGACTTCTATTAGTTTGCAAGCAATGTATTGTATTTTGATGGAAGAGCGTCACACTAATAGATTTTAGTAAATTGAAAATAGAATAAAGCAGCACAATTTTAGAAAAATGACAAGGATGAGCCAGTGACAGACACCCAGCAGAGTACACGCAGCGGTGGTTGAAGTAAGTGGAGCGGGATCTACACTCCTACCAAAAATTTAAACCTCAGACTAGAGAGAACAGTGAACACAACTGTTCACTTGCTGTGAAAGGCCTTTTTGTGGACTTCTATTATGTTTGCAAGCAATGTATTGTATTTTGATGGAAGAGCGTCACACTAATAGATTTTAGTAAATTGAAAATAGAATAAAGCAGCACCAATTTTAGAAAAATGACAAGGATGAGCCAGTGACAGACACTCAGCAGAGTACACGCAGCATTAGTTGAAGAAGTAACTGGAGCGTGATCTGCATTTAAAAAAAAAAAAAAAAATACCTCACAGACTGCAGTGAACACTGAAACACAACTGTTCACTATCTGTGAAAGGCTCCTTTCTGTACTTCTATAGTGTTTGCAACCAATGTATTGTATACGGATGGAAGCGCATCACACTATAATTTCTATTGAATGGAGCAGCTAGAATTACACTAAAGAAAAAAAAAAGAGTCTGTGAGTGACACGTGCAGATGCCTACAAACAGCGTTGGATGCAGAGCAAACTGCAGCGTCACCTGCACTCTCACACACACACCTTGCACAGAGCTGTTAAAACAACACTGCAAGGCAAAAGGAAGCTTTACACAGCGGTTGGTAAACTAGCCTGCCTAAAGCAAAGTACACAAAATCGCAATCTCTAACTGTCCCTCTGAGTCAGCAGAGCAGCGTTCTGTCCCTAACTGAGTTCACAGCACAGTGACGCTAAAATGGCGGCGGCGCCTTTTATAGTGCATTCTGACATCATTTCAGCAGCCAATCACAGCCATGCCATTAGTTAAGATGACCGCAGCATTACAGGATGTGCCCACACTTCGTAGGATTCCTCATTGGCTGACTAAAATCACACTGCCTCTCAAAGAATTATGGGAACTTCCGATTCCGGTATACGATATAGGAAAAATATCGGAACTAAGTATCGGAATTCCGATACAGCGAATATCGGCCGATACCCGATACTTGCGGTATCGGAATGCTCAACACTAGCCAACACGGCAATTTAAATTATCAATATGCAAGAACACACTGGAGTACACATAATTGCCTTCTCCATCACTCCCATCATCCCCATCATTGCCTTTTCCATCACTCCCATCATCCACATCATTGGCCTCTACCCGTCACTCCCATCATTGCCTTCTCCATCACTCCCATTATTGCCCTCTCCCCATTACTCCTATCATTGCCCTCCCCATCACTCCCATCATTACCTTTTCTATCATCCCCATCATCCCCATCAATGCCCTCTCCCCATCACTCCCATCATTGCCTTTTCCATCACTCCCATCATCCCCATCATTGGCTTTTCCATCACTCCCAACATCCCCATCATTGCCTTTTCCATCACTCCCATCATCCTCATCATTGCCCTCTCCCCATCACTCCCATCATTGCCTTTTCCATCATCCCCATCATTGCCCTCTACCCATCACTTTCATCATTGCCTTCTCCATCACTCCCATCATCCCCATCATTGCCTTTTCCATCACACCCATCATCCCCATCATTGCCTTTTCATCACTCCCATCATTGCCTTCTCCATCACTCCCATTATCCCCATCATTGCCCTCTACCCATCACTCCCATCATTGCCTTCTCCATCACTCCCATCAATGCCTTTTCCATCATCCCCATCATTGCCCTCTACCCATCACTTTCTTCATTGCCTTCTCCATCACTCCCATCATCCCCATCATTGCCTTTTCCATCACACCCATCATCCCCATCATTGCCTTTTCATCACTCCCATCATTGCCTTCTCCATCATTCCCATTATCCCCATCATTGCCCTCTACCCATCACTCCCATCATTGCCTTCTCCATCACTCCCATCATCCCCATCATTGCCTTATCCATCACTCCCATCATCCCCGTCACTCCTATCATTGCCTTCTCCATCGCAAACACACACACACACACCTCTCCGCTGCTCTGAGCTCTCCGCATGCTCGCAGCTTCCTCCCGCGCTTCCTGCTCTCCTCCCGTTCTTCTTCTCTTCTACTGCGCTTCCTCTCATTGGCACACAGTGGCGAGGAGCTGAATGCCGTGTGAGGAAGGACAGATTAGGGCCGGTGATGCCGCATGCCAGCAGAAAGGGCTCTGCGTGCCCTCTCTGGCACGCGTGCCATAGGTTCTCCGTCGCTGATATAGTGGATAAAGAACATACTGCAGCTTTTATTTTCTCTTAATCTTATTTATAAGACAACACTATCATCTTGTGAATAAAGAACATACTACAGCTCTTAGTTTGTCTTAATATTATTTAAAAGGCAACACTACCATCTAGTCGATAAAGTACATACTGCAGCTGTTATTTTGTCTTATTCCCATTTATAAGGCAACAATACCATCTAGTGGATAAAGAACATACTACTCTAAGTTTGTCTTATTCTCATATAAAGGCAACACTACCATCTAGTGCACTGATGGCAAACCTATGGCACGCGTGCCAGAGACGGCATGCAGAGACCTCTGAGCTGGCACTCGGCCTCACCTCATCCTTCTTCCGGACTGCAGCTTCCTGCCTCATACATTGAGCGGCGCGGCCGCGCAGCTCAGTGTGTGAGAGGAAGGAGCCTGCCTGCGCACGGAGAGGTGAGTGTGGCCGCTGTGGTGTATGTGTGGTGAATGCCGCCGCTTTGGTGTGTGTGTAAGGATTGGTGGTAAAACCACAAAAAAATGACCACAGATCCAAGTATATATAAAAGTTAGAAAATCTTTATTACATCAAATATAACACAGGTAGAAAAATGATACATGCAACGGTGACATAAAATGTCGGTGCCACCATGTAAGATCACACAACAGCGCTGGAAAAAACTGGAGCAGAAGTATCCATATGTCTAAACATCTATACAATCTTACATAGAAAAATATTTACATAGAAAAATATTTGCATGTGCAATAATCAGTGCTCCACATAAATATAGGGGATCCTAATCCGGACAAAGATTGCATACTATCAAGGCATATACTAATTTAGCCAGAATCATGTCCATATACAGCAACTCACAATCATTATAATTACATATCTATAAAGAGTGTTGTGTATAGGTCCTATGGGACAACAAGTATCGATCTCCCCATAATATGTCCACACCGATAGACAGTGTATCGCTCATTGGCACATGCACAAAAACGCCATCCATATATGTGTATATATACCTATTCAGGGTGTAGTCTTGGCGTGCTCCAGAACAACCAGCGCGGTGTGCGTCTGCCCCGACGCACGTTTCAGATTTCTCCTTCGTCAGGGGGGTGGCTAAAAACGGGAAAGTGTGCGCTTAAAAGGAATCCCCACCGGAAGCTGTCATTCGTAACCGGAAGTGACGCATCCGGTATCATGGCAACGGGGAACATAGAGCCGCGCCGACGTCAAGTGCCAGGGAGCGACGGACAATAGTGTCCATAGCAACCTGACACCTGGAGACACCGGAAGCGGCGCAGTTTCACCGAGCCTGACCCGCATGCATGCACGGATGCGAATGCAGCAAGAAAGTACATATACCAATACGTTGGGGCACAGTATGTAAATAATCCATGTTGGACACATAACCACATCAAAATAAACAAAGATCATTACATATCACCCAAAATTATGTGGATATGTGTCTCACCACAAATCGCAGAAGAAGATCCCATAGAAAATAGATAGGATGAGATCATAATGCTGAAAAAGCTCAATAGGATTACAAAAATAGATACGCCCCAAAGAAAAGAGGGGTATCAATAATATTGATTCAAAATATTAGCACATCATAAGATGAAATATACAAATAAATAGATTTTATCCATGGATATCATAATCAGAATGATTTTAAGGACAACTAGATCTTTACAGAAGTATATCGATTTTCTCATCATGTTGATCCCATATGAGGTCTTCAGTCAGATGTGCTTCTAAAATGTGGAGATGCCCACGAGATATATCCAGACAGGTGGAAGAGAAGAAAAATAATAAACATCAAACCTAAAATATATGAAAAAATAAAAATAAATCATTAAAACCCATTAAAAGCCAACATGGTGGCCCAGCAGTATATACGCCACCAGTGATACAGCTTAGCAAGTGATCGCAAATCATATATATGCACATATGTGGAGAAACACATCACAGGAACGCAGCAAAATTAAAGTTATCATTCAGTCCAAATGGATGGACTGTATTAAGCGTCCAGATCCATCTGGATTCTAACTGAGCTAGACGCTGCGAGACATTCCCCCCCCCCGGATATTCACCTCTAGACAGTCAATGCCTTTTACCCGCAGTAATCCACTATTGCATTGATGGTGTGTTTTAAAGTGTTTGGGTATAGTTTTCAGATTATTGGGATCCGTCTCTTTAATTGCAGCCTCAATACCCAGGACGTGCTCCCTGATTCTGACCTTAAGCTGACGTGTGGTTAATCCAACGTAAATCAGGGAGCACGGGCAGGAGGCATAGTAGATCACATTCTTGGTATTACATGTGATATATTTGTCAATTTTAAACATTTTCTTGTGTGCAGAATCAAAAAAACAATCACTGCGATCTACATTTGTGCAGGCCACGCACTGTCCACATTTGAAGCATCCCTTACGTTTATGGCCCAAATCCAAAAACGTTTTAGGTGAGTTATTCGTATAGTGGCTGCGGGTCAAATGTCCTCTTAGGTTTTTCGAACGTCTATATGTGATCATAGGTCTTTCAGGAATAATTTTAGCGAGGACCGAATCGGTCTTCAAAATAGGCCATGCTTTGGCCATCAGATCCCTCACTATTTCCGATTGGGCGGTGAAAGGTCGTGATAAATCTCACTGGATCAGATTTAGGTAGACCCATGTCAGATTTATAGAGAAGAGAATTTCTCTGGCTGAATTTTGCTCGATTATAGGCTTTCTTTATGCTCCTATTGCTATATCCCCGCTCGGAAAAACACCGCTTAAGATCTTCCGCTTAAACATCTTCCGCTTAAACATCTATACAATCTTACATAGAAAAATATTTACATAGAAAAATATTTGCATGTGCAATAATCAGTGCTCCACATAAATATAGGGGATCCTACACACTTTCCCGTTTTTAGCCACGCCCCCTGACGAAGGAGAAATCCGAAACGTGCGTCGGGGCAGACGCACACCGCGCTGGTTGTTCTGGAGCACGCCAAGACTACACCCTGAATAGGTATATATACACATATATGGATGGCGTTTTTGTGCATGTGCCAATGAGCGATACACTGTCTATCGGTGTGGACATATTATGGGGAGATCGATACTTGTTGTCCCATAGGACCTATATACAACACTCTTTATAGATATGTAATTATAATGATTGTGAGTTGCTGTATATGGACATGATTCTGGCTAAATTAGTATATGCCTTGATAGTATGCAATCTTTGTCCGGATTAGGATCCCTATATTTATGTGGAGCACTGATTATTGCACATGCAAATATTTTTCTATGTAAATATTTTTCTATGTAAGATTGTATAGATGTTTAGACATATGGATACTTCTGCTCCAGTTTTTTCCAGCGCTGTTGTGTGATCTTACATGGTAGCACCGACATTTTATGTCACCGTTGCATGTATCATTTTTCTACCTGTGTTATATTTGATGTAATAAAGATTTTCTAACTTTTATATATACTTGGATCTGTGGTCGTTTTTTTGTGGTTTTACCACCAATCCTTGCTTCGTTTTTTGCGATAGATCCATCTAGTTTGGTCCTATATGGCGGAGTGTTACAATATAAAATAGTATGTGTAGATGTATTGTTGTACTATGCTTTTGCCATTATTCATTAGCATTTTTTCTCATATATTTGGTGTGTGTGTGTGGTGAGTGTGTTTGTGTGCGGTGAGTGTGGCCGCTGTGGTGTGTGGGTGTGTGTGTGTCAATGATGGGGAGAGGGCAAATGATGGAAGTGATGGGGAGAGGGCCAATGATGGCGGTGATGGGGAGAGGGCCAATGATGGGAGTAATGGTGAGAGGGCCAGTGATGGGAGTGATGGGGAGGAGGAAATGATGAAGGTGGTGGAATGGGCAATTTCTACATTGAAGGTTACCATAATGATGCATATTTCTGCATGAAGGGGATCATGATGGGGCATTTCTCATTTATCATTAATAAGGCAACACTACCATCTAGTGGATAAAGAACATACTGCTCTAAGTTTGTCTTATTCTCATGTAAAGGCAACACTACCATCTAGTGCACTGATGGCGAACCTATGGCATGCGTGCCAGAGAGGGCATGCAGAGCCCTCTCAGCTGGCACACGGCCTCGCCTCATCCTTATTCCGGACTGCAGCTTCCTGCCTCACACATTCAGCGTCAGTAGAGGGCCAATGATGGCGGTGATGGGGAGAGGGACAATGATGGGAGTGATGGGGATAGGGCCAATGATGGGAGTGATGGGGAGAGGGCCAATGATGGGAGTGATGGGAAGAGGGCCAATAATCGGAGTGATGGGAGAGGGCAACAATGGTGTTGAGGAAGAGGGCAATGATGGGTTGATGGGGAGGAGGAAATGATGGAGGTGGTGGAATAGGCAATTTCTACATTTCAACATGAAAGGGATCATGATAAGGCATATTTCTGCATGAAGGGGATAATGATGGGGCATTTCTACATGAAGGGGATCATGATGGGACATATTTCTACATGAATGGGATCATGATGGGGCATATTTCTACATGAAGGGGATCATGATGGGGCATTTGTACATGAAGGGGATCATAATGGGGCATATTTCTGCATGAAGGGAATCATGATGGGGCATTATACTACAAGAAGGGGATTGTGATGGGGCATATTTCTGCATGAAGGGGATCATGATGGGGCATTTCTACATGAAGTAGATCATGATGGGGCAAATTTCTGCATGACGGGGATCATGATGGGGCATAATACTACAAGAAGGGGATCATGATGGGGCATTTCTACATGAAGGGGATCCTGATGGGGCATATTTCTGCATGAAGGGGATCATGATGGGGCATAATACTACAAGAAGGGGATCGTGATGGGGCATATTTCTGCATGAAGGGGATTTCTACATGAAGGGCATCATTATGGGACATTTATACATGAAACGGATCATGATGGGGCATATTTCTGCATGAAGGGGATCATGATGGGGCATATTTCTGCATGAAGGGGATCATGATGGGGCATTTCTATATGATGGGGATCATGATGGGGCATATTTCTGCATGAAGGGGATCATGATGGGGCATATTTCTACATGAAGCAGATCATGATGGGGCATATTTCTGCATGAAGGGGATCAAGATGGGGCTCATTTCTGCATGAAGTGGATCATGATGGGGCATATTTCTACATGAAGGGGATCATGATGGGGCATATTTCTACATGAAGGGATCATGATGGGGCATATTTCTACATGAAAGTGATCATGATGGGGCATATTTCTGCATGAATGGGATCATGATGGGGCATATTTCTGCATGAAGGGGATCATGATGGGGCATATTTCTACATGAAGGGGATCACGATGGGGCATAATACTACAAGAATGGGATCATTATGGGACATATTTCTACATGAAGGGGATCATGAAGGGGCATATTTCTACATGAAGGGGATCATGACTGGGCATATTTCTGCATGAAGGGGATCACGGTGGGGCATATTTCTACATGAAGGGGATCACGATGGGGCATAATTCTACAAGAAGGGGATCATTATGGGACATTTTTCTACATGAAGGGGATCATGATGGGGCATATTTCTACATGAAGGGGATCATGACTGGGCATATTTCTGCCACCAATTTTCAACGTAAATATTAGAGTTGAGCGAAACAGGTCGGTCAGATTCGAAAATCACTGACTTTCGCCAAAGTCGGGTTTCACCGAGCGAAACCCAACCATAGCGTGAGGTTGGCCATGAGGTCGTCGACCCAAGCGGCAAAGTCGGTTTTACCATATAATTGCTGCAGGTGCCTTTTCTCAGCCAATGAGCAAGGACGCACACTGTGGGCAACTAGATGACATGGGCAGCGGCCACCACCATCTTAGAGAAGGGCATTGCAGTGATTGTCTTGCTTTGTGTGGCGTCACAGTCGCTATAAAAACCCTGAGCGCCGCTGTTTTTCAGTAGGGAGAGAGTTAGGCAGGAAAAAAAAAAAAAATTAAGTATGTGCTTGTGCTGATAGCGATTGTGCTGTACAGTTAGTGTGCAGTGACAGGGGAGGATTTTGTTGTGTGCAGCAGCGCTGGTTATTAGACTGCCTGCCAGTGACAGGGGAGGAATTTCTTGTGTGCAGCAGCAGAGCTGATTATTAGGCAGCCTGCCAGTGGCAGGGGAAGAATTTCTTGTGTGCATCAGCAGAGCTGATTATTAGGCTGCCTGCCAGTGACTGGGGAGGAATTTCTTGTGTGCAGCAGCAGAGCTGATTATTAGGCTGCCTGCTAGCTGTATACAGCTGTCCGCTTCTGATACAGTACCGGATATCTGCTCTTTCTATTACGGTCAAATCCATACTGAGTGATTGTCTGTGTGTGACTCCGAAAATATATACAGAGTTTTAAATTTTCCCCAAAACCTTATACACCTGTCCGCTTCTGATACATTACCGCATATCTGCTCTTTGTATTATGGTCAAATCCATACTGAGTGAGCGTCTGTGTGTGACTCCGGAAATATATACGGAGATTTAAATTTTCCCCTACGCCATTTACAGCTGTACGCTCCTCATACTTTATCATATATCTGCTGGTATTTTTGGTACATTTTCCCAAACATGACGAAGTATGTGTACATTTTTTATTACCTTTTGTGCATTACTGCCCTTTTCCAAGATGGCGTCTTTGGTCTCATGTGCACTATGTCTTCCGGCTATATAACTCCACCCCAGCCTTTAGTCTGTGCTAGAGTATTCTGCCTTCTGCCTTGCATCCAGCTTCTGACCTCTGGTGGCTCACTGGCGTTGTACCTGCTCCTGTGAACATGTTGATGATCCTGCTACTCTGCTCTGAGTTCCTGCTGCATACACCGGTTTCCAGTAATCCGCTTTCATCTGGCTGCTGGTGTTTACTTCCTTCTGCATTTGCTGGACATGTAAGCTGTTGCAGTTCTGCTCTGCTTAAACCTGAGACTATTACCCAGGCCTCCCTGGTTGAGCTAAGATATTATTTGAACTGCCTTATAAGCATATCTACCTGTGCTTGGACTAAGCAAGGACTTATTCGTGTCAAGTATCCTCAAGTATACTTGTGCTTTATAGACTCTCTGCTTGATTGCATTGTCCTCTGAAATTTCGTATAGACTGTTAAGCTGCATTTAATATCTGCACCAAATGTTGTGGACTTGAGCTTTGCTCTGCACCTGTTTGAATCACCGTGTGATAATATAAACTTTACCACTTATAAAACTGTGTCCTGTAGTTGTCTTGTTCCACGCAAAGAGTCTCCTGAGTTATCCCCTATAATCATTACAGGATACTCTAGCTCTAAAAGAGGAGACTACTGGAACAATGACTGCAGAAGGCAGATTAGAGCAGGTGTTCTCCATAATTAGATCACTGCAGAAAGATGTGGAAGGTCTGCAAAAGAAGTTTGGAAGCTTTGAACGCAATGAACAAGTGTTGGGACAAACTCTGCAGGACTTAAACACCCACATGGCAGCCCAGGAAAACAAACTTGCTGGCACAGAGTCCCAGTATGAACGGGGTTTTCAGGACATAAGCACGCAAATAGCGGCACAACCTTCTGGGTAACCGCCACCAGCTAGCCCACCTAAGTTGCCCCCATTCAGATTTAATGGTGATCGTGACAAATTTCGTGACTTTGTCAATCAATGTATGCTATATTTTGATGTGCATGCTGACTGTTTCCCTAATGATAGATCTAAGGTATTGTGTGTAATAATGCTGCTGACCGCACGAGCGCTCGCCTGGGCGAATCCGATGATTGAGTCTCGTGACCCGCGGTTAAATAATTTGGATGATTTTTTGGCCGCTATGGCATTAATGTTTGATGATCCTAATCGCCGTGTAACTGCTGAATCTGCTTTATTGTCTTTACGCCAGGCTAAACGTTCTGTTATTGAGTATGCTACCGAATTCATGAGATTAGCAGTAGATACCAATTGGGACAGTTATGCACAATTGCCTATTTTTAAAAGGGGTCTGTCTAGCATTGTAAAGGACGAATTAGCTCACTCTGAATCACCACAAGAGCTAGAGACATTGTGTCCGCATTGACATTCGCCTTACTGAGCGTAGGCAGGAGAAGTTTGCTGCCTTTAACCATATCTCTAACTTTTCCCTTCCTTCCAAAGAGCCTGCAGGTAAAACATCTCGGGAGGTGGAGGAGATGCCCATGCAAATTGATTCTGTTCAGAGGCGCGAGACTTATGAGCGCTGGGAGCATCGACTTCGTGAAAGTCTATGTTTCTACTGTGGCCAGTCTGACCACTTTTTAATCAACTTTCCCAAGTGTCCCAAGCGGCCTATCAAGGTGCTAGCAGCGTTAGGAGAGTATGACTACTGTGATGATGAATCTGACATCTCTGAATGTAGCCTGCCTTTAAATGCTGTATTCCATTCACTTTCTATGACTTCACCACCCAAGGAGCTGAAAGAAAAGAACTCTCACTGTTCTCTCCCTATTAAGATCCTGTGTTCTGGACAGTGGATTTTCAGTGCAGCTATGATTGACTCTGGTGCAGGTGGCAATTTTATGGATATCGCATTTGCCAAGGAACATGGTATTGAAATTCAGCAAAGAGCCTCTCCAATTACCATGGAAACAGTGGATGGGTCACCTTTAATCTCCGGGCCTGTGGATCAGGAGACTGCACCCCTTGAGATTTTGTTGGAGCCTAATCATCAGGAGCAACTCTCTTTCTTGCTAATTTCTTCTCATTTTCCTGTGATTTTAGGCATCCCTTGGCTGCGTTCTCAGAATTCAACTATCAACTGGGAGACCAAGGAGATTATCTTTCCAACAAGTAGCAACCCAGCATCAACTGAAGTAGTCCCTGAGTCCACGGCTAAGGAACCACCTGTACAGGTATTTACTTTGCCTTCAGCATATAAAGAGTTCTCTGACATCTGTGACAAGAAGAATGCAGATCAGCTTCCTCCACACAGGCATTATGACTGTCCCATTGAGCTGCTTCCTGGGGAAGCTATTCCTTTTGGCAACGTATACCCTTTGGCGGCACCTGAGCTCCAAGCCTTAAAGGAGTATATTGATGAAAACCTGGCCAAAGGCTTCATACGTCCTTCTTCCTCACCAGCAGGGGCACCTATATTTTTTGTAAAGAAGAAGGCTGGGACCCTGAGACCCTGTGAAGACTATCGGGAACTCAGTAAGGTAACCATACGAAAACGTTACCCTTTGCCTCTGATTCCCGAATTACTGGAAAGAGTCCACCATGCTAAGGTGTTCTCTAAACTAGATCTTCGTGGGGCTTATAATTTGGTGCGTATTCGTCCAGGGGATGAGTGGAAGACAGCATTCAGATGCCGGTATGGACACTTTGAATATATTGTGATGCCCTTCGGGCTTTGTAACGCCCCTGCAACGTTTCAACACCTTGCTAATGACATCTTCAGAGATTTTTTTGGACCATTTTGTGGTGATCTATTTGGACGATATTTTAATCTTTTCTGACTCTCTACAGGAACATGAAGAACATGTCAAAGCGGTTTTAAGACGTCTGAAAGAGAACTATCTGTATGTCAAGCCGGAGAAATGCGAGTTCCATCGTTCTGTGATACAGTTCTTAGGTTATATCATCTCTCCTCGGGCTGAACATGGAATCTGGTAAGATTCAGGCTATCCTTGACTGGCCGGTACCCAAGAACGTTAAGGAGGTCCAACGTTTTATTGGTTTTGCAAATTTCTACAGACGTTTCATTCAAAATTTTTCTGATATTGTCCGTCCTATTACTTCCTTGACAAAGAAGGAAAAGCCTTTTAAGTGGTCTTCACAGGCTCAAGAAGCTTTTGATCGGCTTAAGATCTGTTTCACCTCAGCACCGCTGTTGATACACTCAGATCCAACGCTGTCTTTCATTGTGGAGGTGGACGCTTCTGATAATGCTTTGGGGGCTATTCTCTCCCAAAGAACTGGAGAGAAGGGGCTGCTACATCCTTGTGCTTTCTTTTCCCGTAGACTAACCTCAGCAGAGAAGAATTACGACGTGGGAGACAAGAAATTGCTGGCTATTATTGCGGCTTTCAAGGAATGGAGGCATCATCTGCAAGGAGCTGCACAACAGATCGTAGTGCTAACTGATCATCGCAATTTAGAGTTCCTTAGATCCGCTAGATGTCTTTCTCCTCGTCAGGCTCGTTGGAATTTATCTTTAAATCAATTTAATTTTGTTATCTCGTACCGTCCAGGTTCTCGTAATGGGAAGGCTGATGCTTTATCCCAAATCCATGTTGCGGATTCCGTACCTGGAGCCCCGTCCAAGACCATTCTATCTGATGCCAATTTCATCGGAGTTATCCGCGATCAAGACTTGTGGAAGGAGTGCAGGGAGGCTTATGACAGTGATGTATTTCTGGCCAACCCACCTGTTGATATTAATCTTTTCTTTAAGGGTGGCATGTGGTTCAGAGATCGACGTATCTACGTCCCTGAAGCCGTCCGTCTGCAGATCCTCAAGTTGGTACATGACTCCAAGTTGGATGGTCACAGGGGGGTACAGAAGACACAAGAGTTCCTAAGCCGATTTTTCTGGTGGCCAACTTGCCTGAAGGATACCAAGGACTATGTTCTCTCTTGCGAGGTATGTGCTCGTTACAAGACTCCTAATGTGGCACCTATGGGTCTTCTGCAACCATTACCTGTTCCATCCCGCCCTTGGGGGTCTATATCCATGGACTTTATTGTGGAGCTAAGACGTCCTATATAGAAAAGATATACCATGAGTAACACAATTTAATTCGCTTTATTTTATGAATATTAAAAATACAAACCAAATCCAATAAAAATATTCATAAAAAATAAAAATATAAAAATATATATATAATTAAAATAACCCAATATATTTATTAAAAATTAGATAGACACAACCCAAAATTTATATAAAAGTAATGTTTATTGAAGACAAGAAAAATAATAAAAAAATATACAAGAAATATAATAAAAACATACATTAGTGTGTGCAGGGCATCATGTGTGATACTGATTGGCACAATTAATAAATTATATCAAATAATAATGCAAATCTTCCCCTTTAAACAAATAAAATAAAGTGACCCATGCAAATGAATTAATTAATTAATTAAAAAATTAAAATAAAAATAAAAAAATATAATATAATAACTGCAAATGGTGATACTAATATCAAGTGCCAAAATATAAAAGTATAATACGTACTGACACCAAAAATAAAATATGACCACAAAATATAAAATGATATGACATATATCACAAATATCTAAATAAATCAGTGTCTGTGCATAGCATAAATACAATTATCAAGTGCTAATACATAAAAGTAAAATACGTGCCAACACTGAGAAAAAGACATTTGACCACACAAAAAAAATTTGTGCCACAATAAATGAAATCACACAATAGGGGAGAATAATACCAACCAGTAAAGACACAATGTTGCCCCAGCACACACCACTCCAACGCACGTTTCGCTGTTGCTTCGTCAGGGAGACTGATTTATTTAGATATTTGTGATATATGTCATATCATTTTATATTTTGTGGTCATATTTTATTTTTGGTGTCAGTACGTAATATACTTTTATACTTTGGCACTTGATATTAGTATCACCATTTGCACAGTTATTATATTATATTTTTTTATTTTTATTTAAATTTTTTAATTAATTAATTCATTCATTTGCACGGGTCACTTTATTTTATTTGTTTAAAGGGAAGATTTGTATTATTATTTGATATAATTTATTAATTGTGCCAATCAGTATCACACATGATGCCCTGCACACACTAATGTATGTTTTTATTATATTTCTTGTATATTTTTTTATTATTTTTCTTGTCTTCAATAAACATTACTTTTATATAAATTTTGGGTTGTGTCTATCTAATTTTTAATAAATATATTGGGTTATTTTATTTATATATATTTTTTTATTTTTTGTGAATATTTTTATTGGATTTGGTTTATTGTGGAGCTGCCTATATCGGGGGACATGAATACGATCTTGGTGGTAGTTGATTGCCTGACTAAAGCCGCTCATTTTGTTCCATGCACCGGCCTCCCCTCAGCGAAGGATACAGTGAACTTGATTATACAGAATGTCTTTCGGCTGCATGGGGTCCCGGATGAGATCATCTCTGACTGTGGAGTACAGTTCACTTCAAGATTCTGGAAGGGGTTTTGCTCTGCACTCAATATTAATGTCTGTCTCTCTTCCACTTACCATCCCCAGACAAATGGTCAGACTGAGCGTACATACCAGACGCTGGAACAATATCTAAGATGCTATGTCAGCCATCTCCAGGATGATTGGTTGGAGTTGCTACCGTTAGCCGAATTTTCATACAACAATTCTCAGAGCGCCTCCAGTAAGTTTACACCTTTCTTTGCCAATCTGGGTTATCATCCGTGTATCTTACCTAGGTCTCTGATTAATTCTCCGGTTCCGGCAGTGGAGGAAAGGCTGACTGCGATGAGGCAAAATTTGGAGGTTCTGAAGGAGTCCCTGACCACAGCTCAACAACGATATAAGAGATCAACTGATAGATTCCGTAAACCTGCACCCATGTTCAAGGTAGGAGATTCCATGTGGTTAGCAACTAAGAATCTGAAATTAAACGTTCCTTCACAAAAACTTGGACAGAAGTTCATTGGCCCTTTCAAGATCAACGGTATTGTGAGCTCCGTGGCCTGCCGTCTGAAGCTGCCTAGGACTATGAAGGTACACCCCGTTTTCCATGTATCTTTTTTAAAGCCTGTATCTCCTAATAGCTTCCAGGGATGTGTTGTGCCACCTGTGGAGATTGATAGGCAAGAACAATTTGTGGTGGAGGAAATTATTGATTCCAGGATTCGCAGGAATCTACTCCAATATCTAATAAGATGGCAGGGATATTCTCCTGAGGAAGACTCTTGGGAACCAGTGGAAAACATCAATGCCCAACAGAAGATTTCTCGCTTTCATCAGAGATTCCCTGAGAAATCAGGTCCAGGATCATCCTGAGGCCGCTTCTAATGTCAGGACTCTGAACATTTTTGATTACCTTTTGTGCATTACTGCCCTTTTCCAAGATGGCGTCTTTGGTCTCATGTGCACTGTGTCTTCCTGCTATATAACTACACCCCAGCCTTTAGTCTGTGCTAGAGTATTCTGCCTTGCATCCAGCTTCTGCCTTGCATCCAGCTTCTGACCTCGGGTGGTTCCCTGGCGTTGTACCTGCTCCTGTGAACCTGTTGGTGATTCTGCTACTCTGCTCAGATTTCCTGCTGCATACACTGGTTTCCAGTAATCCTCCTTCATCTGGCTGCTGGTGTTTACTTCCTTCTTCATTTACTGGATATGTAAGCTGTTGCAGCTCTGCTCTGCTTAAATCTGAGACTATTACCCAGGCCTCCCTGGTTGAGCTAAGATATTATTTGAACTGCCTTATAAGCATATCTACCTGTGCTTGGACTAAGCAAGGACTTATTCGTGTCAAGTATCCTGAAGTATATTTGTGCTTCATAGACTCTCTGCTTGATTGCATTTTCCTCAGAAGTTTCATATAGACTGTTAAGCTGCATTTAATATCTGCACCAAGTGTTGTGGACTTGAGCTTTGCTCTGCACCTGTTTGAATCACCGTGTGATAATATAGACTTTACCACTTATAAAACTGTGTCCTGTAGTTGTCTTGTTCCATGCCAAGACTCTCCTTAGTTATCCCCTTTAATCATTACAATATTGTGGAAGAGGCCGCGGACATGGGCGGGGCAGCAGCTGGGAATGATGGTGGTGGCGGTGGTGATGCATCTGCTGGAAGTGCCAAAAGCACAACAGCACCTAAGGCAGGAGGTGTTAAGCTGGCGTCATCGTCTGGCTAGGGAAGGCCTGGAAGGCTCCCTTTTCTGGGAGTATGTAAACCGCTTTTAAAGCCAGAGCATCAGGAACAGGTTTTGGCTTATATTGCTGAAACAGCCTCCAGCTCTATCGCCTCTTCTTCTGAAGTTTCAAAAAATGCAAGCACTGAGTCATCAGTGCAGACTCCTGGTCAGGAACAACACCTTTCCTTGTGTCCTTCACCCCCACCAAAAGTGAAGGATGCGACAGGCCACACTTCAGATTACTCCATGGAGCTCTTTTCACACACCATGCCTGGGTTATCAAGTCAAATCCTGAATTCCCCAGTCCAAGATGAATATGACATGGAGTGCACTGATGCACAGGCACTGCTATGTGATTCTGCTGGTACATTCACCCAGTGCACTACATTGCCCTCGCAGTCTACTGAGCCAGAATCTGACCCTGATGAAACTCAGGTGCCCCTTCCCGCATACGATACCACCTTACATGGTGACACAGAGGAAGGTGCAGATGAAATTGAAGAGGAGGTGATGGATGACCCAGTTGTTTACCCGGATTGACATCCATTGGGAGAAGAGGGTGATGCTGGCAATAGCTCAGAAGAGGAGGAGGATCTGCGGCAGGCATCGACATCGCAGCTGCGGTTATCTGGCAGGCCCGTAGCAGTCCAAAAATGTGTTAAAAAACAAAAAGAGTTGCAGGACAGCTTTGCCAGACGGTCAAATTAGCATAGCGTGCAAGACCTGAAAATTTATCCCATAGTAGGAAGAGTGCAGTGTGGCACTTTTTTGACCAAAATCCTATTGATGAGGCAAATGTTATCTGTAAGAAGTGCGGAATGACCTTTAGCCGAGGGAAAAATCTCCGAAATTGCAGTTGCATGCTAAGACATTTAAGCACCATGCACTTGCAAGCGTGGACGGACTACAAAACCTCACTGGCTTTGAACGCCTACTTTGCCAAACTGATCTCATTAGAGATGATGCCCTTCTATTTGTTTGAAAGCGCAGCTTTCCAAGAGCTCATGGCCTACACTGTCCCACACTATGACCTACCCAATCGGCACTTCTTTTCTAGAAAAGACATCCCTGCCCTCCACCTGCATGTGAAAGACCGCATTGTCCATGCACTCAAACAATCAGTGAGTGGAAAGGTGCACCTCACAACAGATGCATGGGCCAGTAGACATGGCCAGGGCCATTACGTGTCCATCACTGCGCACTGGGTTAATGTGGTGGATGCAGGGTCCACAGGGACAGCGGCGGTGGGACAGTGCTGCCTAGCCCACGGTATAGGCAACAGTTGGCTGTAGGCATTCGACCCGCCTCCTCCTCCAGAAGCAAAAGCTCGTCGACAGAGCGCAGTCGCACGAGCACTCCATCCGCAGCTGCCAGTGTTGCACACAAAGTGTCCCACTATCGATCACCTAGTGGTAAGCGTCAGCAGGCTGTTTTAAAGATGATGTCTTTGGGTGACAACAGACACACCGCAGAGTTACTGGCTGACTACTTGCAGCGAGAAACTGAGTCATGGCTGGGCAGTCTACATCTTGAGCCAAGCAAGGTAGTCAGTGATAAAGGCCGTTATTTTGTGGCTGCCATAGCCCTGGAAAAACTCAGACACATACCTTGCCTGGCTCACATCGTGAACTTGGTGGTGCAGTGCTTCATAAATAATTATCCGGAGTTACCAGCCCTGCTCCATAAGGTGCGAACACTGTGCTCGCACATCCGTCGCTTGCCCGTAGACTACAGTCGTATGCAGAGGCTGCAGCGATCGCTCCACCTCCTCAAGCACCGCCTAATCATAGACGTTGCATCAAGGTGGAACTCCACCATGCACATGGTTAACAGGCTGTGCGAACAGAGGCAGGCTGTAATGCATTTGTGGGAGGATACATGGGCAGACAGTTTGAGGGTGGACATGGAGTTGTCGGGTGTGCAGTGGTCAAAGCTGAAAGCCCTCTGTAAAGTACTTCAGTGTTCTGAGGAATGCACACGGTGGTAAGCGCAGACGACGCCATCATAAGCATGAGCATCCCACTTATGCGTCTGCTCATACAAACTTTTACGCACATTAAGAATCAGGTGTCTGCAGCGGAGGAGGAGGAGGAGGGAAGCCTTGATGACAGTCAGGCATTGTCTGCTCAGGGAACTGTCCTGGACGAGGTGGAGGAAGAAGAGGAGGAGGATGAGGGGGATGATTATTTTGGGGAGGATGATGCTTCTCAGGGGGAAAGAGAAAATGTTAGGTTGCCAAGGTCAGGTCCAGGGTTTGTGCGTGACTGGAGGAATGTGGATTTGGCAGAAAGTGCTCCTCCACCCACCACTGGCAGTGCATCATTGACACCTGGAACATTGGCCCACATGTGTGATTATGTCTTGCGGATCCTAAAAAGGGACCCCCGCATTGCCAAAATTATGAAGGATGACGACTACTGATAGGCCAGCATCCTCGATCCACACTATAAAGACAAATTACAGAACATCATGCCACAGGAGAACCTAGAGCTAATATTGTCGAACAAACAAGCAACTCTGGTAAACCATTTATTAGAGGCATTCCCAGCACACAGCAGCGGTGCAGGTTCTACCACGAGCCGTACTGGGCTAAATGGAAGAGATGTTCATGGTGCACACAGCCGAAGTGGCGTTGGAGACGGGTTTCATGACCATGTTGTGGACTGATTTCTCGAGTACCGCTCACACGACTGGTAATACTGAATCGATTGCAACAGACAGGAGACAGCAGTTGTCAACTATGGTTCAAAATTACCCCTCCTCCCCTATCGATGTTCTCCCTCACAGTTCATTCCCCTTTGACTACTGGGCCTGTAAACTGGACACCTGGCCTGAATTGGCACAATATGCCTTACAGGAGCTCTCTTGCCCTGCTGGTAGTGTGCTATCAGAAAGAGTTTTCAGTGCTGCTGGATCAATCCTGACAGAAAGAAGGACCCGGCTGTCGACCCAAAATGTACGTGATCTCACCTTCATTAAAATAAACCATGCCTGGGTTTCAAAGGATTTTGTACCACCTTCCCCTGATGACACATAGGTTCCCAGCAAAATGGCTCGCTTTGTCCTCCTCTTCCTCCGACTTCTCCAATTCCTCCCTTTGGAGCTGCTGAACGTCCAGCCTACACCTCAACATATGCCACTTTTTCCACCTCCCTAACTGGGCTGTCCCCCCCCAGGGTTGGCATCAGCACGTGGCACACCCGGGCAAGTGCCGGGACCCTGAGCAGGTGGGGAGGCCCACTCGCCGTCAGAGACATCGGCGTACTATGAAGGGCCCTGTGCCAGTTCCCGGCACCCACGAGTGTGCCCCCCCTGCTTGCTCAGGGCCCCAGCACTTGCAATACTTGCCTCACTCTGCTCCACCGCTGTGACAACTTCCGCGTTTCCTGACAGTGACATTCAGGTCAGAGAGCGCGATGATGTCACGTCTGTGCGCCCTGTGCCTGAACAGTCACAGTGCAGAGAGCTGGAAGATGGCGACGCTGAGGAGTCCATAGTAGAGCAGTGCCCAGCCAGGAGAGGTATTTCATTTTTTTTATTGGTTAGAGCAATATATGGGGAGCATTATACACTAGAGAGTTATATATAGGGCCCATCATACACTTGAGCATCATAGATAGGGCCCATTATACACTGGAGCATCATCCATGGGGCACATCATATACTGGAGCATCATATGGGGCCCATTATATATGGCGCATCATATGGGGCACATTATATATGGAGCATCACATGGAGACCATTATATATGGAGCATTATATATGGGGACCATTATATTTGGAGCATTATATGGGGCTCATCACACACTGGAGCATCATATATGGGGCCCATCATATACTAGAGCATCATATGGGGTTAATTATTTATGGGGCATCATATAGGGCTCTTTATATATGGAGCATCATATGGAGCACATATGGGGCCTATTCTGTATGGAGCATTTTATGGAGCCCATTCTGTATGGAGCAATATATGGGGCTCATTATTCTGTAAAATAGATATCACTCATGTAATGTAAGAAGTGAAGCATTTGGCATTGTACAATACCTATATTTCTGTGCCGTATCGGAGCATCATGAATCGTGGTATGTGTTAAAGGGGCCCACTGAGACTCTTTGGCCCGGGGCCCATGAAAACCTGAAGCCAGCACTGGCGACGAAAGTAGTGGGTGAAGGAAGATCAAACATGGAAGTAGAGGCAGGTTGAGACACATTAGGAGGAGAGGGGGATGGACAAACAAAGTTTTGTTTTTTTTCTTCTTGGGGACAGGAGTCCCTTGCATGGAACGACGTCTGTGTGACCGCCTTGAGCTGGTGGACCATGGCCTTGATACATTAAACAGTGAATGTCGGTCACCTGTCTCATGCTCTGTGGTGTCAGTGGCGGGAGAAGGAGAAGTGGTGGCGGTGCTCAGAGGAGGACAAGTGGTGGCGGTGTTCCAAGGAGAAGTGGCATCTGTGCTCCTAAACTGTTGCTGAGTGGTGGCGGTACTCCTAGACGGAGAAGTGGCATCTGTGCTCCTAAACTGTTGCTGAGTGGTGGCGGTACTCCTAGACGGAGAAGTGGCATCTGTGCTCCTAAACTGTTGCTGAGTGGTGGCGGTTCTCCTGGAATGAGAAGTGGCATGTGTGCTCCTAAACTGTTGCTGAGTGTTGGCGGTACTCCTAGACGGAGAAGTGGCATCTGTGCTCCTAAACTTTTGCTGAGTGGTGGTGGTACTCCTAGACGGAGAAGTGGCATCTGTGCTCCTAAAATGTTGCTGAGTGGTGGCGGTACTCCTAGATGGAGAAGTGCATCTGTGCTCCTAAACTGTTGCTGAGTGGTGGCGGTACTCCTGGAATGAGAAGTGGGGGCGGTGGCCCAAGCAGGTACTGCGGTGGCGTGAGTCCAAGACTGCGGACCAGTGTCTGTGGTGGTGTTGCTCCAGACAGGAGCAGCGCTTGCCATGGTGGTGGCGATGGTGGAGTGTCCAGTAGTACTCGCACTTGTGGTGGTGTAGTGGTGACTCGGAATACTGGTGGCCGTGCAGTGGTATGCAGCAGAAGTCGGTAGTGATGTGTGGCGAGTCAGTGGTGGCACAGTTGGATATGCAACCACTGACTGCTGCATGTACCGATTCTGCTGCATAGCCTGCAAGTAAGCAGTGTTGCAGGCCTGCAACACACTCAGCTGTTGCTCAGGACTAAGGTTTTCCGCCATGCCCCGTTCAATTTTACTGAAAAAATGGTGCACTGGTCTGTTCAGGTCGACCTCCAGGAGATCAAGCCGCTGTTCGACACAGTTGAAGCGGTGATCCATGTGGGTAAAACCCCGTTCCATTAGTGAAAAACCGCTTTCCACTGTGCCTGACATCGACTTCATATTGCCATGAAAGGCCTCGCTCAAGTTCATGAACTCGGGCAAGACATTCCTCTCCAAGGCCCTTTGCCGCTGGCGGGAAGTGCCCACATAACCAGTGGCAGAGACCTGGGAGAGGGGAACACCTGATGGACCAGCTTCCTGGTCACCAGCTGTCCGTGTTGCTGACCTGCAAGTTTCTTACAGGCTGTCGGATGGCTGGGACCGGTCCAACGTCGTCCGATGAAGGACCGCTTCAGGGACAGGCTGCATGGTGCTGCTCCAGGTGCTGTGGAAATAAAATAAAAACATTACTATAATGCTTTTCCAAGAAGCATCAGCTGTGGAATAGAAAAGCACTGATTATGAAAAATAAAACATTTTTGGAAAACTTACGCTCTGCTGGCAAGGACCGGTCTCAGGAACGCCAACATGCGATAGTAGCGATATTTCCTTCTGGCCCTTGCTGCTGAACCACTGCGAACCTGTCCCTCTGCACGAACATCAGTGTTGAAGCGGTCCTTCATCAAGCGCCATCGTTTGCGGACTTTGATCACTGTAGGAAAAAATATATATATATTTTACAATGCAGTCAGGGCAAAATCTGTGTCATCACAAACACCTGAGTTAAAATGGCAAACAGTCAATGCAGCATAAAAAAAAAATACACAGCATAGCATTAGAATACACAATGCAATTACTGTTGAACCAGACAACACTGTTGGGTTTGCCGGTAGAATATATCTACCAGCAAACCCATCAGTGCCATCTGGAACAAGAGTGAATGCAGCATAAAATAAGCAATACAATGCACAACATAGCAATAGCATACACAGGGCAGTCACTGTTGAACCAGATGACACTGTTGGGTTTGCAGGTAGAATATATCTACCAGCAAACTCATCAGTGCCATCTGGAACAAGAGTGAATGCAGCATAAAAAAAACAATAGAATGCACAACATAGCAATAGCATACACAGGGCAGTCACTATTGAACCAGACGACACTGTTGGGTTTGCCGGTAGAATATATCTACCAGCAAACCCATCAGTGCCATCTGGAATAAGAGTAAATGCAGCATAAAAAAACCAATAGAATGCACAACATAGCAATAGCATACACAGGGCAGTCACTATTGAACCAGACCACACTGTAGGGTTTGCCGGTAGAATATATCTACCAGCAAACCTATCAGTGCCATCTGGAACAAGAGTCACTGCGGCTTTACAGAGAATGAAAATACTTACTAAACGCCTTTTTGAGGTTTGGAGAGGCGCTGTCCCAGCCATCCATCAACGCTGCGGCCACCTCGTTCCATAGCCGCCGGCTCACCACATTGTCCTTGTACTGTGGATCACGGCTGTCCCACAACGGGACACGCTCCTGGACCTGGCAGATGAGGGCCTCGTTGTCCACATATAGGTCCTCGTCCCGTTGTGGAACCTAGAAAAAAAAAAAAAAAACATTAAAATGTTGTATATATTTCAGAACTAAAAAAAGATGGAAAAAAAAAAATAAAATAGACATTCAAAGGCTATATACTTACATTCCGTCTCGCCACCGGTACTTGACTCGGCTGCGACTGCTCCTGCTGTGACTCCTCAATGTCCGTGTCCGACGATGTCTGAAAAAGGAACCCAAATTTTAGCCATTTGTAGATTCAGCAGCTATACTTACCAAAAGGCAGAAAGATACTCACATCACGCTCTATTTGGGCCAGTTCTTGCCGGGATGGGGAATATTGGGATCCAGAAGAAGACATGCTGCAATAAAAAAATACAAAGCATGAGTATATCTTTTTACATTGGAAAGGACAGGCAGTCATTTGGTTCAGGAATACTCACATTCTTGAACTTTGGATCTGTCTTGGCTGTTTCTTCCACGCAGTTTAGTAGGGGTCCACGCTGTTTTTTCAGACTGTAATAGGCGTCCAGGAGCAGTGCCTCCAGGCAGTGTAGTAGGGTCCAGGCTGGATCTTCAGGCTTTAGTAGGGGTCCAGGATGGATCTTCCAGTCTCTTATCAGCATGCAGTGTCTCCAGGCAGTCTGAGTAGGGGTCTGTCTGGCACTGAAGACACCTTCCTTTATCTCCTCCCCTCACAAACAATGTATCTTGTGTAGGGGGTGTTTTAAACAAGTGTCAAGACATTGTTTACTCTAAAATCGCGCGAGCTCACAAGCGCTGACAAGCGCACAGCCAGGCGCCCGCCAGCGCCCCCATAGACAGCAATGTTATTTTTTTGCGTATAGCATGCGCACACGTGCGCACACGCTTTTTTAAAGTGGTGGGCCGGAAAAAAAATTCAACATGTAGCGTCTGGGCGCTCACCTGGAAAATGCGCTTCGTATGCCAAACGCTGATGGGCGCCTGCAAGCGCTGGACCCTGCGCCCGCCATGTTAATGATAGGGGAACATTGCGCATGCGACCGATAGCGCACGATGCGCTGCGCGATAAAATGCAAGTGTGAAAGTAGCCTAAGTCTGCATCCTTACCTCCTCACAGGAGCTATGACTGCGCTATTGAGTTAGTGCCTGGTGGTACATTTCCTTAAGGTCGCCTTTTTAATATATCTGTACCTGAACACGATGCAATGCGATCTTATATCAAGGAGTCTTTGGAGAATGGTCATATCAGACCATCCTCTTCACCCTTGGGCGCCTGTTTTTTCTTTGTGGCCAAAAAGGATGGTTCATTGAGGCCGTGTATTGATTATCGCCTCCTGAATAAAATCACTGTTAAATATCAATATCCGTTACCTTTGATTTCTGACCGATTTTACAGAGTGAAAAGTGCTAGTTGGTTTACCAAGCTTGACCTCAGGGGGCGTATAACCTTATTCGCATTAAGCATGGGGATGAATGGAAGACGGCGTTTAATACCCCAGAGGGGCATTTTGAGTACCTAGTGATGCCTTTTGGGCTTACTAATGCCCCTTCCGTCTTCCAATCCTTCATGAATGATATTTTCAGGGATTTTGTGGATAAATTTCTGATTGTTTATTTGGATGATATCTTGATTTTTTCCAATGACTTGGACTCTCATGTGAAACATGTTCGGACTGTGTTCCAGATTTTGAAAGAGAATGCACTGTATGTGAAGGGATCAAAGTGTCTTTTTGGCATAAAGAAGGTCTCATTTCTGGGATTCATTTTGTCTCCGTCTGTTAGTGAAATGGACCCGGTCAAGGTTCAGGCCATCTGTGATTGGGTTCAACCTACTTCATTGAAGGCTCTTCAGAGATTTTTGGGTTTTGCCAATTTTTATCGTAAATATATTGGTAATTTCTCCAGTATTGTTAAACCATTGACTGATTTGACGAAAAAGGTTTCCCATGTGGTGAATTGACCTCCTGAGGCAGTTTCTGTGTTTCAGGAACTTAAGCAGAGATTCATTTCTACTCCTGTTCTACGGCAGCCTGATGTTTCTCTGCCGTTTCAGGTGGAGGTTGATGCCTCTGACATTGGGGCAGGTGCAGTTTTGTCCCAAAGGGATCCAGAGACCTCTAAGAGTAACCCTTGTGCCTTTTTCTCTCGAAAATTTTCTCCAACTGAACGTAATTATGACGTGGGTAATCGGGAGTTATTGGCCATGAAGTGGGTCTTTGAAGAGTGGAGACATTAGCTGGAAGGAGCCAAACATCAGGTGGTGGTCCTCACGGACCATAAGAACCTGGTTTATCTCGAATCAGCCATGCGACTAAGGGCCCGTCTCACATAGCGACACACCAGCGATCCCGACAACGATCAGGATCGCTGGTGTGTCGCTACATGATCGCTGCTGAGGGGCCAAACAGGCAGCTCAGGCAGCGATCAGGACAGCGACACTGCGGGTAACGTCGCCTAGTTACCCGCAGTGTACGTTGGATACCAGACCCCTGATGCAGGGAGCTGGTAACCAAGGTACACGTTGAGTTTCCAGGTGCTGCGCGGTGCCTGGAAACCCGACGTGTACCTTGGTTACCAGCTCCCCTGCAGCAGTGCGCTGGTATCCAAGGTACATGTCGGGTTTCCAGGCACAGCCCCACGCCTGGAAGCCCGATGTGTACCTTGGTTACTGTTATGATCTGCTACTGTCACGTAGTCTCTGCGTACAGGAGGTCAGTGGCCTAAGCTGACCCTAAGCTGGGGCCCTGACTAATCCCTCTACCTCGAGGTACTGTTAAAGGTACAGAGGTCCATGCCGCCAGCGTAACCCCCTAACTCCTGAGGATCCCTGAACCTCAGTAATCTAGTCCTGAGAAGGACCCCGATCACAACAACAGGGGACAGGATAATATAAGCCAACACACAGTACTAGAAGAACGAGACAGTACAAGGGGAAAACCAAAAACCACCTTGCATACAAAAACTCGCACCACAACAACAGAGGGAACACCAACGGGTAAGGAGATAAATGATAAAGCGAGGAAGGGAAAAAACCACACAAAGTACACTTCACTCCAAACTCCAAAATACCACGAGCCGCTCTGTTTGTCTGCAAGGAATACTTTCACCGACAACTTCCCTAACAGACCGGCAGGTATTTGAAGGAGTCCCACTACTGCAGCATTGACTGCAGCTGGGCGAGGCTGGGCCTCATCTAGCACAGAGAGAGAGAATTAACTCCCTCACTGCTGAAAAACACAAAGCACCAAAAACTCAGCTGCGAGAAGTCAGGCTGTGTAATCGTGACGATCTTCGTGGCGACACACCCGTGACAGTACCCCCCCTTCTACGAGGGGCCTCCGGACCCTCAGGGCCAGGTTTATCCGGGTGAGTCGTGTGGAAGGCCCGAATTAATCTGTCTCCGTTAATATCCGACGCAGGAACCCACATCCTCTCCTCAGGACCATACCCCTTCCAATGAACCAGGTACTGAAGGGACCGGCGATTAAAGCGTGAATCGATGACTTTCGATACCTGAAACTCCAAGTTACCATTGACCACCACTGGAGGAGGAGGTAAAGGTGACGGTGTCACCGGCGCCACATACCTCTTAAGCAACGATCTGTGGAACACGTTGTGAATTTTAAACGTAGGGGGAGGTCAAGACGGAATGCCACCGGATTAATTATAGAACTGATCCTGTACGGCCCAATGAACCTGGGACCCAGTTTCCAGGAGGGAACCTTAAGTTTTATATTCCTGGTAGACAACCATACCCGATCGTTCACACTTAGGTCCGGACCAGACACTCTCCTCCTATCAGCCATACGTTTGTATCGGTTCCCCATAGTATTCAGATTATTCAGCACCCCTCTCCATACTGAAGCGAGTGATGACGAAAATCATTCCTCCTCAGGAACCCCCGAAGAGCACCCCCTACTGAAAGTACAAAACTGGGGGTGAAAACCATATGCCCCAAAAAACGGGGACTTACCAGTGGACTCGCTCCGCCTATTATTAAGAGCAAACTCTGCCAGAGGCAAGAAAGAAGCCCAGTCCTCCTGGTTCTCTGACACAAAACACCGGAGATATGTCTCCAAGCTCTGGTTCAGACGTTTCGTCTGACCATTGGTCTGAGGATGAAAAGCCGATGAAAACGACAAATGCATCCCCTGCTGTGTACAAAATGCCTTCCAGAATTTGGACACAAACTGAGACCCCCGATCAGACACCACATCGGAGGGTACCCCGTGAAGCCTCACAATCTCCCCAATGAACACCTGCGCAAGAGTTTTAGCATTAGGAAGAGCAGGAAGAGCGATGAAATGTGCCATCTTGCTGAACCTGTCCACTACAACGAGTATGACCGTTTTACCCGAAGACGGCGGGAGGTCCGTAATAAAGTCCATGGACAGATGAGTCCAAGGACGCTCCGGGATCTTCAAAGGTAAGAGGGCCCCAGACGGACGGGTATGTGGGGTCTTAGAGCGCGCACAAACCCCACAGGATGCGACAAAAGTTACCACCTCCCTATGTAAGTTAGGCCACCAAAACCGACGCGAGAGGAGATCCACAGTTGCTTTACTCCCTGGGTGTCCTGCCAAAGCTGAGTTATGGTGTGCCTCGATCATCTTTTGTCGCAACTGATCTGGAACAAACAGTCTCCCTGGAGGTCCAACAGGGGCGTCCCCCTGAGCCTCCAATACCTCCTCCTCAAGCTCAGAGCATACTGCCGACACCACCACCCCCTCCTGAAGGATAGGAACCGGGTCATCCGTATTCCCGGCCCCAGGGAAACTACGAGATAAGGCATCCGCCTTTACATTTTTTGACCCAGGACGATATGTGACGACAAAATTAAACCTGGTAAAAAACAACGACCACCTAGCTTGTCTGGGATTCAGACGTTTTGTGGACTCCAGATATAGCAGATTCTTGTGATCGGTGATGACGGTGACCGGATGGACTGCCCCCTCCAAAAAATGGCACCACTCCTCAAAAGCTAACTTAATGGCCAAGAGTTCCCTATTGCCGACATCGTAATTCCTCTCAGCGGATGACAATTTTTTAGAGAAAAAGGCGCACGGATGCCACTTACCAGGGGACAAACCTTGTGACAATACTGCTCCCACCCCTACCTCGGAAGCGTCTACCTCTACAATGAACGGCTGTGACGCATCAGGTTGAATGAGTATGGGTGCCGAGGCAAAACATTTTTTTCAAGGAGAATGCTTGACAAGCCTTGTTAGACCACCTAGAAAAATCCGTCCCCTTTTTTGTCATGTCTGTGAGAGGTTTAACCATGGACGAGAAATTACGAATAAATTTCCGGTAATAATTAGCAAACCCCAGGAAATGTTGTAGAGCCTTAAGATTCTCTGGCAGATCCCACTCAAGAACTGCCCGCACTTTCCCAGGGTCCATACGAAAACCGGACGCTGAAACCAGGAAGCCTAAAAACTGGAGTTCCTGTACGGCGAACACACACTTTTCCTATTTGGCGTACAGTTTATTATCCCGCAAGATCTGTAACACCTGCCTAACATGCTCCTGATGAGACACAAGATCCGGCGAGTAAATTAAGATATCATCCAGATATATGACAACAAACTGTCCCACCAGGCGGCGAAAAATGTCATTTACAAAGTGTTGGAACACCGCCGGGGCATTAGTCAGACCGAATGGTATGACAAGGTTCTCATAATGCCCCTCCTGAGTGTTAAACGCCGTCTTCCACTCATCCCCCTCCTTCATCCTAATCAGATTGTACGCCCCCCTGAGATCCAACTTAGAGAACAATTTGGCGCCCACGATCTGATTGAAGAGATCGGGAATAAGTGGGAGCGGATACGGATCTCGGACCGTAATCCGATTAAGTTCACGGAAATCTAGGCAAGGGCGTAGGCCTCCATCTTTCTTCTTCACAAAGAAGAACCCCGCGGCCACCGGGGAAGATGAAGGTCTAATATGCCCCTTAGCCAGACTTTCAGAAATATAATCCTTCATGGCCTGCCTCTCTGGACCAGATAGGTTATACAACCTAGATTTAGGTAACTTGGCCTCAGGGAGAAGTTTTACAGAACAGTCATACACGCGATGAGGAAGTAGTTCCTGACACCCTTTCTCCGAGAATACATCCTCAAAGTCCGCCAGAAATGGAGGTAAGACCCTAGGAGTGACCGCACCGATGACCGTATTCATGCAGTTTTTATTACAGAATTCACTCCATTGGCTTATCTCTCTGGATTGCCAATTAATAACAGGGTTATGCTTAGTTAACCAAGGAAGGCCCAACACTATAGGAGTGGGAAGATCCTCCAACACGTAACAAGACAACAGTTCTTTATGTATCGCTCCCACTTGAAGTTTTACGTTATGCACCGCTTGCAAAAAACTTCCCTGACCGAGAGGCCTGGCGTCGATCGAGAATATGGGGATGGGTTTAGCCAACACACTCAATCGCATACCTTGAACCCGGGCAAACCGAGCGTCCACCAGATTAGCCCCGGCCCTACTATCCAGAAGAACAGATATCCTCTCAGTTCTCGTACCCACCACCACCTCAGCCGGTACGAGAAACTGAGACGAACCTAGGGACGAAATACCTACTCCCAGATTGCCGTCCACCACACAACCTGGGATCAATAGTTTTCCGACGACCCTTTACTCTGCAAAGGACGGGATGGACACCCCCCAATAAAATGTCCCTTTCTCCCGCAGAAGAAACACCTTCCTGTCTTGTGGCGCACCGCCGGTCCCTCCCCCGAAATGATATCCCTCCTAATTGCATAGGCTCCTCTGGACTGACCAGAGGAACCTCCATAAAAGGGACCCTTGAAGAAGGTGGAGTCATCACAGGGGGCGGAGTTACCCCGCACCTCTCCCGAAGCCGTCTGTCAATGCGAATAGCAAGGGCCATAGCGGCTTCCAGTGACGCGGGAGGATCATACTGTGCCAACACATCCTTTAATTTGTCAGATGAACCTTGACAAAACTGGCTCCTAAGAGCTGGCTCATTCCACTGGGAGTCCGTGGCCCACCTACGGAACTCCGAACAGAATTCCTCCGCCGGACGATCTCCCTGCTGGATCCTAGGTAACTTAGATTCAGCAAGGGAGATCCGATCCGTGTCATCATATACGAGACCCAGAGCAACAAAAAACCTATCCACTGACTGGAGAGCCGGGGAGCCCGAGGGAAGAGAGAACGCCCATGATTGTGGGTCCCCTTGTAGGAGCGAGATGATAATTCCCACCCTTTGTGCTTCACTCCCCGATGACCGAGGCCGCAGCCAAAAGTACAATTTACATGCCTCCCGGAAAACAAAAAACTTGTCCCGCCCCCCAGTGAACCTGTCAGGGAGAGCTACTTTAGGTTCTGGTCCGGCTTGCTCCAGGGGATACAAAACCTTGGACTTAACGTCCGCCAGCTCCATGGACAAACTGCAACTGCCGAGCTAGACTGGCTACTGGATCCATGGTAGTTGGAGAGAATCTTTTGTCGGTCGGTGAAAATGTCACGCAGTCTCTGCGTACAGGAGGTCAGGGGCCTAAGCTGACCTTAAGCTGGGGCCCTGACTAATCCCTCTACCTGGAGGTACTGTTAAAGGTACAGTAATCTAGTCCTGAGAAGGACCCCGATCACAACAACAGGGGACAGGATAATATAAGCCAACACACAGTACTAGAAGAACGAGACAGTACAAGGGGAAAACCAAAAACCACCTTGCATACAAAAACTCGCACCACAACAACAGAGGGAACACCAACGGGTAAGGAGATAAATGATAAAGCGAGGAAGGAAAAAACCACACAAAGTACACTTCACTCCAAACTCCAAAATGCCACGAGCCGCTCTGTTTGTCTGCAAGGAATGCTTTCACCGACAACTTCCCTAACAGACCGGCAGGTATTTGAAGGAGTCCCACTACTGCAGCATTGACTGCAGCTGGGCGAGGCTGGGCCTTATCTAGCACAGAGAGAGAGGATTAACTCCCTCACTGCCGAAAAACACAAAGCACCGAAAACTCAGCTGCGAGAAGTCAGGCTGTGTAATCGTGACGATCTTCGTGGCGACACACCCGTGACAGCTACAAGCACTAAGGAAAGATGGGAATTCTGTCCCTACAATAGAACTAAGCTGGATCCCTACGATGTAACGGGGAACCTGATCCTGCGACCAGACCCGCTAAAGTCCTCAGCTAGTCTGAACGAAGACCTATAGTTGCGAGGGAGGAATCCCTACAAGATCTAGGGACTGGGAGAAAAGGTGGACACCTCCTAACAGAAATTGTAGCAGGGATAATTAAACAGAAAACAAATTACTTAGAGTTCCTAAGATCAAGCAAAACTGACTGAGTAAGGCACCTAAGCACCCGGCTAGCTTAAGAGTAGATAATACAATGAAGTCCAGCAAAGCCAGAAGGGCGGAGCCAGACTAAATAGGGAAAAAAGGTCATGTGACCAGCAAACTGAAACAAAACCTAACAACAGGGTTCTAACAGTACCCTCCCTTCTAAGAGGATCCTCCGGATCCCCTAGGACTTAGGCTTATCCGGAAACCTCTTGTGAAACGCTCTGACAAGTCTAGACGCAGAAACATTATCCGCCCTCACCCATGAGTTATCCTCGGGTCCATAACCCTTCCAAGCGACGAGGTACTGCAAACTCCCTCTATACCGTCTAGAATTTAGGATGCGGGAAATCTCATATTGCCCGTCCTCCACCACCAGGGGAACAGTGGCCGAGACGTCTCCATCTGAGACCTCAGCTTTTTTCAAGAGAGAAACATGAAACACCGGATTAATCTTCCAGGAGGTAGGAAGCTCCAACTTAACAGCAGATTGGTTAATAACCTGAAGCACCCTAAAGGGCCCTACAAACTTGGGACCCAATTTCTTAGATGGAATACTCAAGCGCAGATTCTTAGAGGACAACCAAACCATGTCACCAATAGCAAACAAAACCTCTTGTCGTTTTCTATCAAAATACACTTTGGATCTTTTGTTAGCCTCCTGAAGATTACCACGCACATCAGTCCAAACTCTCTCCAAAACACCAGAAAAATTCTCCTCTTCAGGTACAGCTGATCCCAACTTGGAAAATGACCCAAACGACGGTTGTCTCCCAGTACAACAAAAAAAAGGCGAACAACCAGCAGAAGCGGATGTATGGTTGTTAAGAGCAAACTCAGTAAGTGGCAGAGACTCAGACCACCCCTCTTGATTATCAGTCACAAAACAACGCAAGAACTGCTCAACATCCTGGTTTTTCCTTTCTGTCTGGCCATTAGACTCAGGATGATATCCGGATGAAAACGACAAATGAACTCCCAACCTGTCACAAAAGGCGCGCCAAAAACGAGCCACAAACTGAGGTCCCCTATCAGAAACAATGTCAGTAGGAACGCCATGTAGTCTGACAATTTCCTTGACAAAGGCCTTAGTGAGAGTCTTAGCGCAGGGCAGTTTGATGAAAGGAACCAAGTGACACATCTTGCTAAAACAGTCTACGACCACCCAGATGACAGTGAAACCCTCAGAGGGGGGAAGGTCAGTAATAAAGTCCATAGCCAAATGTGTCCAAGGTGCACTTGGGACCTCCAGAGGGCAAAGCAACCCCGCAGCAGGAGTATGAGAAGACAGATCTAGCACACACAGTGCATTGACGCACTCACTTAATGACTTCCTTCTGCCATCCAGGACACCAAAAGCTGTGACCCACAAGTCTCTTGGTCTCAGAGATTCCAGGATGACCTGCCAACCGAGAGTCATGACATTCAACAAACAAATCTCTCCTCAGGGTACCAGGCACAAACAACCTCCCATGCGGCGTGTTAGATGGGGCATTCTCCTGTGCTTTAAGAATCTCATCTTCCAACACAGAGTCCAAAACAGCAATAACAACCCCCTCTTGTAAAATGTTTTCCTCCTCCTCAGAACCCACCATAGGAGAAAAGCTGTGAGACAAAGCGTCAGCTTTAACATTTTTAGTACCTGGGATGTAAGTAACGGTAAAATTAAACCGCGAGAAAAACAGTGCCCATCTAGCCTGACGGGCATTCAAGCGTTTAGCAGCATCAAGGTAGACCAGATTTTTATGATCGGTGAAGACTTGAACGGGAAATTCCGCTCCCTCCAAAAAATGACGCCAGTGTTCAAATGCGAGTTTAATTGCCAACAATTCCCGAATACCAATATCATAATTTAGTTCAGACTCAGAAAATTTCTTTGAAAAAAAAGCACAGGGATGTACTCCATCTGTCTTTTCTTGAGACAACACCGCGCCGACCCCACAGAAGAAGCATCAACCTCAACCAAAAATGGTTTAGTCACATCAGGCTGCGTAAGGATGGGAGCAGAGCTGAACTTCTCCTTTAGCAACACAAAAGCCTCAATGGCCTCAGTAGTCCACTGAACCGCATCAGCACCTTTCCTGGTGAGATTGGTCAGAGGTTTGGCAATCACAGAAATTTTTTAATGAATTTTCTATAATAATTGGCGAACCCCAAAAACCTCTGTATTGATTTCACACCAATAGGTCTAGGCCAATCCTGCACAGCTTGCACTTTCACCGGTCCATCTCAAAACCTTCACTGGAGACAATGTAGCCCAAAAAACTAAGTCTCTGTACAGCGAACTCACATTTTTCTAGCTTGGCAAAAAGTGAATTATCACTCAGTAACTGTAATACTTCACGCACACTCCTCTCCAAATCCGGTGACTAAATCAAAATGTCTTCCAAATACACAACCACACTTCTGCCAATCAAAAGTCTAAGGATGTCATTAATAAGATTCTGAAAAAACGCCGGAGCACTGGAAAGCCCAAAAGGCATGACCAGATTCTCAAAATGACCCAGTGGAGTGTTAAACGCAGTCTTCCATTCATCTCCCTCCTTCATGCGCAACAAATTGTATGCCCCTCGAAGATCAATTTTTCGAGAACCACTTGGCTCCCACTAACTTGGTTAAACAAATCAGGAATCAATGGCAGTGGGTAAGGATTGCGTACAGTAATCTTATTAATCTCACGAAAATCTAGACAAGGACGTAAACCGCCGTCCTTTTTTTTAACAAAAAAAAAATCCAACCGCCACAGGAGATTTGGAAGGCCTAATGTGACCGGCGGCCAAGCTTGTCTGTATGTATTCCTCCAAAGCCTTTCTCTCAGGAATAGTCAAATTAAATAAACGACTTTTAGGAAGAGTTGCTCCAGGGACAAATTCAATTGCACAATCATAATCTCTATGAGGAGACAATACCTGAGATTCCTTATCAGAAAAAACTTTCCAAAAATCCTAAATAGGTACAGGTAACTCCCCCTTAACTACAGCAGCAATACGCCCGTTACAACACTTGTCATAACAATTAGGACTCCAGGACTTAATTTCATTGGTAGACCAATCCAGTACCGGATTGTGCAATTTTAACCAAGGTAACCCCAAAATCACCGGTGAGGGCAAATATTCAAAACTACCAAATCCAATTTCTCTTGATGAACACCATTAATAGTAAGAGGAAATTCACAGATATGGTGAGTAACATTTTTCAAGGGAGAACCATCCACGAATCCACATTAATAGGGGAAGACAGAGGTTTGGGTTTTAATTTTAGTTTTTCCAAAAATTTCCCATCAATCACATTGAGAGTTGAACCACAATCCACAAATACCCGAAACTCCATTAATTCCTCCTCAACAGCAGTGGTAGCAGAAAGAAAGACACCTTTATTGTTTAAACAAGCTATACGGGGAAACTGCCCTAATTTTTTTTTTCTCTTTATTCATTCGAAGGGCACAGTTCTTAATAAAATGCTTAGATTTGCCACAATAGAAACACAAACCTTCAGCAAATCTGCGGTCTTTTTCCCAAGAGTGAGGTGTCATTGCTCCAATTTCCATCGGCTCTCCAATGTCAGTACAGTCCCTCTCCAGACTTGGAGCTGACAAGGCAGATTTACTCTCATTAACCCTTGCACGCAGTCTCCTATCCACCCGTATGGCTAATTGCATAGCCTCTTGCAAGTTACCAGGTATAGGATAAGAAATCAGCAAATCTTTAACCCTTTCACTTAACCCTGCAAGAAATAAACTTTTCAAAGCTGAATCGTTCCACCCCACCTGACTGGACCACCTTCGGAAGTGAGTACAATATTTTTCCACATTACCTGATCCCTGTCTCAAACGTCTCAATTCTGTCTCAGCTGATGAAACACGATCAGGATCGTCATACAATAACCCCAAAGCAGAAAAAAAACTATCCACTGATCTAAAGCATGGATCACTAGGCTGCAGAGAAAAGGCCCAGTCCTGAGGTTCTTTGCGCAAAAGTGACATTATGAACCCTATGCGCTGTGATTCATCACCAGAGGATCTGGGTCTCAAATGGAAATACAACAAGCAAGCATTTTTAAAAGAAAAAAAATCTTGTTGTTCACCAAAAAATAAATCAGGCAAACGTACCTTTGGCTCCACGAAATGTGCTCCAGAACAACTACTCACGTGTTGCTGGATCTCAGCCACCTCCAGAGAGAGTCCCTGCAGGCGTTGAGCCAAATCCTGAACCGACACCATGATGGAAACAGAAAATATTTTCTTAGAGATTTTTTTTTTTCTTGGCTGGACTTACTGTTATGATCTGCTACAAGCACTAAGGAAAGATGGGAATTCTGTCCCTACAATAGAACTAAGCTGGATCCCTACGATGTAATGGGGAACCTGATCCTGCGACCAGACCCACTAAAGTCCTCAGCTAGTCTGAACGAAGACCTATAGTTGCGAGGGAGGAATCCCTACAAGATCTAGGGACTGGGAGAAAAGGTGGACACCTCCTAACAGAAATTGTAGCAGGGATAATTAAACAGAAAACAAATTACTTAGAGATCCTAAGATCGAGCAAAACTGACTGAGTAAGGCACCTAAGCACCCGGCTAACTTAAGAGTAGATAATACAATGAAGTCCAGCAAAGCCAGAAGGGCGGAGCCAGACTAAATAGGGAAAAAAGGTCATGTGACCAGCAAACTGAAACAAAACCTAACAAGAGGGTTCTAACAGTTACCAGGAGATCGCTGGTCTCCTGCCTCTCACACGCAGCGATGCGTGCTGGCCAGCGGGAGACCAGCGATCAAAAAAAAGTCCTGACATTTCTGACACGAACAGCGATTCACGGCAGGGGCCTGATCACTGGTACGTGTCAGACATAGCGAGATCGCTGCTGAGATCGCTGTTTAGCAGCGATCTCAGCAGCGATCTCTCTATGTGAGACAGGGCCTTTAATCCTAGACAGGCCAGGTGGGCCTTGTTTTTCACACGTTTTAATTTTGTGGTTTCTTTTCTTCCGGGCACTAAGAATGTTAAGGCGAATGCCCTCTCGAGGAGTTTCTTTGTGGATTCTCCTGAGTTATCTGATCCTGCTGTTATTTTGAAAGAGGGTGTAGTTCTTTCCTCCATCTCGCCCAATTTGAGACTGGCTCTGGAGGGGTGTCAGGAGGATAAACCTGAACGATGCCCTGTTGGTAAATTGTTTGTCCCAGACCAGTGGAAGAAGAGTGTGATGTCTGAGATTCATTGTTCCGCGTTGGCTGATCATCCCGGGATTTTTGGTACCAGAGACTTGGAGAGTCGGTCCTTTTGGTGGCCTACTTTGTCTCGTGACATCAGGGACTTTGTGCAGTCCTGTGGGACTTGCTCTCATTCCAAGACTTGCTCTCGTTCTAGTGGTTTGTTAATGCCATTACCTGTACCCAAGAGGCCATGGACCCATATTTCTATGGATTTTAATTCCGACCTCCCTGTCTCTCAGAGAATGACTGTTATCTGGGTAATCTGTGATAGGTTTTCCAAGATGATACATCTTGTGCCATTACCTAAGTTGCCTTCCTCCTCCGAATTGGTGCCTTTGTTCTTTCAGCACGTGGTTTGGTTGCATGGCAATCCGGAGAACATTGTGTCTGACAGAGGAGTCCAGTTTGTTTCCAGATTTTGGAGGATATTTTGTTCTAAACTTGGTGTTCAGTTATCTTTCTCCTCTGCATTTCATCCTCAGACCAATGGACAAACTGAGAGAACAAACCAGACCTTGGAGACTTATTTGAGATGTTTTGTGTCTGCTGATCAAGATGACTGGGGCTCTTTTTTGCCTTTGGCTGAGTTTGCTCTTAATAATAGGGCTAGCTCTGCCACCTTGATGTCTCCATTTTTCTGCAATTCTGGGTTTCACCCTCGATTTTCTTCAGTACAGGCGGAGGCTTCTGTCTGTCCGGGGGTTGATTCTATTGTGGAGCGTATGCAGCAGATTTGGGACCAGGTAGTGGAGAGGTTGTCTCTCTCTCAAGAGAAGGCCCAGCGGTTTGCCAACCGGCATAGGACTGATGATCCTCGTTTTAAAGTGGGGGACTTGGTTTGGTTGTCCTCAAGAAATATCCCTATGAAGGTTGCATCTCCAAAAGCCAAGGTTCATTGGACCTTATAAGATCATGGAAATTATTAAGCCGATTTCCTTCTGTTTACTTCTTCCAGGGACATTTAAGATCCATAACGTGTTCCACAAGTCCTTATTGAAGAGATTTGTCAAGCCAGTGGTTCCTACGGCTGCGCCTTCTGACCCTGATTTGGTTGAGGGCAATTTGTAGTATGTGGTTGATAAAATATTGGATTCTTGTTTGGCTAGACGGAAACTCCAGTATTTGGTTAAGTGGAGAGTTTATGGTCAGGAGGACAATTCTTGGTGTTTGCTTCGGACATCCATGCTGGGAGACTGATCCGTGCCTATCATCGAGCTCATCCTGATCGGCCTGGTTGCGCAGGTGAGGGTTCGGTGACCCCTCCTCAAGGGGGGGGTACTGTTGTGAATACTCTGGAGGCGACTTCTGAGCTGGGGCTCCCTCCGGTGTTGCTGAGGGTAATAAACTAATTGCTGAATGGCCTTCAGCTGGCTCTGAATGGTCTGATAAAAGTGACCTGAACTCCCTTCAGCATTGCCGGTAATCAATTGTTCTTCCACATCTTGCTTGGAGCTCAGCTTGCATTCCTGCTCTCAAATAAGTGATTTGCTGTTTTTTTTCCTCTGGTTGGATTATCCTTGCTGGTTTGCTGCTTAGCAGTAGACTTCAGCCTGGTCCCCTTTTGGGGCCTGGCGCTGCAATTGTGCTCAGTTTGTGTTTGCACTTTTGCTCTGTTCCTATGTCTCTTTTTATTTGCTGAATTGCTGTGTCTTAATCCAGAGATCTGATTTAGGTGGTAGAGATTGTGTGATCTCAGGTTTTTTTGTTAATCAGAAGTGTTGGTATTTTTGTCAGGGTTTTTTTGGGTTGCAGTCAGAATTCTTTCCTATACTTTTCAATCTAGACAGATTGGGCCCCAGCGTTTGCTCATTCTATTTTCTGTCTGTGTTCGTATTTTCTTCTGGTCTAACCGCCATTACATGTTTGGGGGGCTTGCTATTTCTTTGGGGATTCTGTTCTTCAAAGGTGGGGGCAAAGACGATGATATCGTCCAAGTAAATCAGAGTAGCTTCAAAGTTCAGGTCCCCCAAACATCTCTCCATGAGGTGCTGAAACGTTCCTGGGGCATTGGTTAGGCCGAAAGGCATGCGGTCGAACTCGTACAGCCCCATCGGGAGGATGAAGGCTGGCTTGGCTAGGTCTCGTTGGACATTGGTACTTGCCGGTAACGGCTGGCCAGATCTAGCGTGGAAAAGTATCTGGCATTCCCTAACGCCGACAGAGACTCCTCTATCCTTGGCAGTGGGTTTGAGTCACGCACTGTGCAAGCGTTGAGCCGGCGGTAGTCTACACAGAAGAGTAGGGACCCGTCCTTCTTACTCACCAAGACTATGGGGGCAGCCCACGGGCTCTGACTCTCACGTATAACCCCCTTCTTCAACATTTGCGACAGCATACCCTTCACCTCCTGGTACTTCTGTGGGGGTATCTGGCGGTACCGTTCCCGCATTGGTGCCGCATCCCCTGTGGGTATTTTGTGGGTGATGGTGCGCCCAAAATCGTCTTTGTTTTTGGCAAACACTTCCTAGTATTTTCCCAACAAGGCTTCCATCTGGGGCACCTGCTGAGGGGTCAGTTCTGAGAGCTCTGCCCTCATGTGTTCCAGTATCCGTCGCCACTCCTGTAACAATCTGGGGTCCGGAGCTGCCTCCGCCTTGGCGGTCACCAGCCACGTATCTTCTGCTCTTGCAGTCAGCTGTACGTTATCAGTTGGGACTAGGTCATCTGAGAGGTCCAGGACATGGGTGACTTCACACCTGGGGGGTAAAGTTGCATCAGTCTCACCCAAGTTTATACAGCGTACTAGGACAGTGCCATCCAGCACGGTAGCTAGGGCCCGAGCAACCATTACTCCCGACGGCAGCTGGTCAGCTCTGCTGGGTTCGACCTGAACCTCCATCCCCTCCAGGGAATACCGGCTCGAGCAGGTAGGGGGAGCACAGTCTGTCCAGGGGGCAAGACTAGATTAACATAGGCGGGTGCCATGAGTTTGCCGAGTTCATTCCCATCACTGTATGCTTCCCGGACCTGAGCTGTCCTTATTAGTTGTTGAAAGACCCTTCTCTGAGGGGTTTGGATGCTCCACTGCTGCAGGTACTGTTCTGGGACTCGTTGAACAGAAGGCTCCCAAGATCTTTGAGCACATTCATGCCCAGGGTCACGGTATGGTCTCTCCATCCACAAGCACTCTTGTCCCCACATCTTTACCGCAGACTTCTATGTTCATCCATACCACCTCTGCGACTGGGATAGGTAAGTGATTGGCCGCCATGAGTTTGATCACTGGGCCCCATTCTGGCCGTAGTGCCTCGGCGAAGTGACGGCGGAAATATCCTTCAGGCATGGTGGTCACTTGTGAGCCAGTGTCCACCAGGCACCGCACTGCTCTTCCACTGATTTCAGCCCAGACCAGGGGCATGTGGAAACAAGGTTAGTGGGACACTCCAATCTTCACACTCTGGGCGGCGTCCCTCGGGCTTGGAGCCACCTAGTTTAACTGATGGCGTGGGGATAATTGGCTCTGATGGGGACACCACCGGGCGATGTGGCCGGGCTCTCCACAGGTATAACATGTAAGAGGGCTTCTCTTCCGGGTAGCAGCAATCCCACGCCAGGGGGCAGCTTCTCTTCCCTGTACCAAAGAGCCGGACTCTATCGCCCGAGTTCTTCTTGAGGCCGCCATTTCTTCATGGACCTGTCTAATCTCCGCCTTCAGGTCTTCCACCCATTGAGGGATAGTGTCTGCAGTGGTGGTTACCTCTCCGCTCCGCACCTTCCCCACTGGCCCTGTCATTCCCTGCTCTTGCTCTCGCTCACGCGCCTCACTGCCAACTTCAGAGAAAGTTATATCTGGCTTTACCCGCATGTGCTCCCGCAGGGTCTGTTTCATCCACACGTCACGCATCCCTGTCACCTGCTGATCCTGGAGCACAGCGTCTACTGACCCTACACCCACGCCGTCCTTCCGTTTGATGGCAGTATGGAGCTCTTGCAGGGTGTTCATAAATTGGGTCACAGTGTACCCCTCTCTTTGTACCCGGTGAAATAGTCGCATGCGCAGCCACCCCTACGTCAGTGGGGTCCCCATGCATCTCCTCAAGTATGCGCAGCACTTTGTACAGGGTATCTCTGTCTTTGGGGGACCTAAGCATAACAGAATCCCGTGCCTCCCCTTCCAGGGCCATTAATGCTATCTCTGCCTCCAGGGCCGGTGTCATGGATGCATCCGCATCATTCCCCGGATACGCTCCGTCCAACTCCACAACATCACATTGCTCATAGTAAACTTTGGAAAATTATTCAATATGGCTCCCAGTGAAATGCTAGACCTGGGCCTTCCGCAAATTCTTGGTCTGCCCTTTCATCGCTACTGTGTGACATCCTGTCGACTACGCCAATGTAATAACGTGCAGGTGCAGGGTATGTCACCACGGAACAGAGCCAGATCAACAGTGAAGGATTTATTTACAAGGATAAGATTCTCCTCGCAGGGAGAAAACAGGGGGAAACAAACTAATATATTATCAGAATATGAAGTCTATAAACGAGTAATCAAACAGTGGAGCAGAATAACGATAATTAACGGGAGTTTCAGGAAAACTTATCAGTCTGAAGAAATCTTGCCCTCGCCGTATCGTCCTCTCCAACTTTGGTGCCGTCAGCAGTGGCACATGTAGTCTCTCTGTGGGCGCTGTAATTCCTGTGAACTGGTCACCAGGTCCTCAGGGGTTAATGTGGAAGGAAGGGGTTAATATGGTAGGCAGGGGAGATTGGGATAAGCGAATCTTCTCTGCTTGATTCTGCTCGGAGTCTCTGCTTAAGAACTAATAGTCTCTACTCAGGAAAAAAGCTCAGTCTTTGGCTAATCTCCTCGGCTGGGGTTAGGGGCTCTGACCCATCACTGTGGCTGCTGTGACTATACGAGCTAGTCTCTGTCCCCATGCGGTCAGGGAGGAATCTGGTTTCAATCTCAGGAGTCTCCTTATTCAAATACACACAGTCAGCAGCCAGTCTGGGTCTTATCTCTTTTACAGGGAGCAATTATTCCTCCCTCAGGTGCAGCTATCTGTTCCTCCATCTCCTGCACACACTTCCCTCCAGTCAGCGTGCCAGATTCTCCCTCGCTTCCTGTCTGCATCTGCTAATATCACCCCTGGAGAACTTGTTGCACAGCATCAAGGTTCCGGACACGGAGAGAAGGAGGAGATAAAACCCACCTGACTCTTCATGTGCTTCACCCCCTTACATATATGAGGCAAAATAATTAACCCCAGTCCAAAATGTTCCTCCAGCATTTGGGCTATGTTCATGTGCAGCGTTTTTGAAGGGTTTGTCAACTTTAATATTGCTTTCAACCAAAACAAATGCTTTCACTGGGAAATGTCATTGTAACATTTAACAACCCTAGCTGGCCATGTGGTGTGTGACACATAAGAAGACACATTTTGCTTAATTTATGAAGGAGGGACTCTTAAAGTAACAGTGCCTATTTTTACAGGGGCATCAGGCAGCATTAATCTGCTTAAAGGGCCATTATTAAAAAGTGGTTCTCCTAAACTTTTATAGCCTATGCTGTGAGTGGATGGGCTGCCAAGAATTACGACGCACCCAATACTTCTTTCACTAGATAAAAGAAACCCATATCCATAATTCATGCAAAGATTATTAAATAAATAAAATAAAATAAATACATAAATATGCCAACAAAGAATTATTATAAAAAACTTTATTATATCATGGTTTAACACAGTATATAAAAACAAATAAAATAAAAAACACACCGAGAAAATGAATGTATATATGGCACACAGGTATATGGTCAGTGAATAATAACACAGTTCAACATGAAATTTCTATTTACCAACAGCATACAAAATAAATTTAATGTTCAGAAGATAATAATAAGGTTCAATATAAACTTTCTATCCACCAAGAGACAATAAAACACTACAATAAATTAATTGTGGAATAAAAAAGTAATTATAAATTATATCAGAAAATTTTTTGTCCCATACCTTATTTTACTTGCTAGTACAATAAAGAGCAAAATGTGCTGATAATCAGAGCAATCCCTTTAATTTGTTAAAAAAACAGATACAAGTTCATGTGCAATAAAGTGCAAAGTGTGCTGGCAATCAGAGCAATTCCTTTAATTATTTCAAGCAACCTGAAAAGTGCAAATTTGCAAAACTAAAGTGCTGATGCTAATGTTCTAACTACAAATTATGAAAAAACCTTCAGCATTAAAACTGAAATCACCACACAAGTGCAAATAATGCTATAAAGTGCTAATCATCGCTCCGCATTCCCTTGTAATTATCCCTTACTGATTATACAAGTTAATATGTGAAAAAATTCAAAGCACTAAGTGCAATTAGTGAGAAAAGGCTCACAGCAGAATGACTGAATAAAGACACCTGCACTAAATTATTTGCTCTCAAAAAGTGATCCCAGCAAAAGTGTCTCTTCCTTAGGGAAATACCCTAACACTGGCCAAATATTACTGATATCACCACATAGAAAACCATAAAATACAAATCAACAGTCCCAATTCATTACCTTTGTAAGGATTCAAACTGTCAGGCAAGAGGTGTGTATAATGCGCCCTGACGCGCGTTTTGGAATTACTCCTTCGTCCCCCTGACAGGGGCCCATAGCAGCTGGGTGTGCCGCTATTAGCGACATTCCACTGGCTGGGGGCCCCTGAAACAGTGGGGGCCCTAGGCAGCTGCTGGCCAATATGCCAGCAGGTGTCAGAGCCTGGGCCCACTTGAGAATCCTCCGATTCTCCGGTGGGGTAGTCCGACCCTGAACCCAGGTACTGGATGGGCCCAGGAATATCCACTTCACATAATTCATTTTGTCCTCCCATTCTAGTTTCTAAAGCATTGACAGCAAGGCCCGCCCTGCTACCAAGTCATATGCACCCCAATAAGCCTTTGAACCCAGGTACTGGATGGGTCCAGGAAAATCCACCTCACATTATTCATTTTGTCCTCCCATTTTTTTTTTTTTGCATTGACTGCAAGGCCTGCCCTGCAACAAGTCATATGCACCCCAATAAGCCGTTGAACCCACATACTGGATGGGCCCAGGAAAAAAATCCACTTCACATTATTCATTTTGTAATCCCATTCTGTTTTCTTATGCATTGACTGCAAGGCCTTCCCTGCTACCAAGTCATAGGAACAACAATAAGCCTTTGAACCCACATACTGGATGGGCCCAGGAAAATCCACTTCACATTAATCATTTTGTCCTCCTATTCCCTTTTCTTATGAATTGACTGCAAAGCTTGCCCTGCTACCAAGTCATATGCACCCCAATTTTAAGCCTTTGAACCCCTGTACTGGATGGGCCTAGGAAAATCCACTTCACATTATTCATTTTGTCCTTCCATTTTTTTTTTGCATTGACTGCAAGGCCTGCCCTGCTACCAAGTCATATGCACTCCAATAAGCCTTTGAACCCAGGTACTGGATGGGACCAGGAAAATCCACTTCAGATTATTCATTTTGTCCTCCCATTCTGGTTTCTTGTGTATTGACTGCAAGGCCTGCCCTGCTACCAAATCATATGCACCCCAATAAGCCTTTGAACCCAGGTACTGGATGGGCCCAGGAAAATCCATCTCACATTATTCATTTTGTCCTCCCATTCTGGTTTCTTATGCATTGACTGCAAGGCCTGCCCTGCTACCAAGTCATATGCACCCCAATAAGCCTTTGAACCCAGGTACTGGATGGGCCCAGGAAAATCCACTTCACATTAGTATTCATTTTGTCCTCACATTCTGGTTTCTTATGCATTGACTGCAAGGCCTGCCCTGCTACCAAGTCATATGCACCCCAATAAGCCCTTGAACCCAGGTACTGGATGGGCCCAGGAAAATCCACTTCACATTAGTATTCATTTTGTCCTCACATTCTGGTTTCTTATGCATTGACTGCAAGGCCTGCCCTGCTACCGAGTCATATGCACCCCAATAAGCCCAATCCTCCCCTTGGAAGAAACATGGAGGAGGGCCTCTTAACAAAAATGTACTATTAAAAAGGAGCGTGTCTCCTAGACTTGGAATGCCCATACACACTAAGTGTGTTGGCTGGCAAACATTTTCTCCTGTGGAGTACACCTCAACCTTTTCCATAGCAAGTATTGTACACCCAGCAAAAACACCCACCCTTGTTATGATTTCGACACTGGCTGTAGTAGCACGAACACGTTAACCCTGATGATCTAACGTGGCGGTGATGAGACGTGGAGGAAGGCCGGATGAAAACCTATTCCCAATTTAAAGGAGCGTGTCTCCTAGACATGGAATGCCCATACACTAAGTGGATGGGCTAGCCAACATTTTCCCCTGTGGGGTACAACTCAACCTTTTCCATAACAAGTCTTTAACAGGCAGCAAAAACACCCACCCTTGTTAGGATTTCGACAGTGGCTGTAGCAGCACAGAACATGTTAACACTGGTGATCTACTCGCGGCGGATGATGAGACGTGGAGGAAGGCCTGAATCAAAACTATGCTCAATTGAAAGGAGCGGTCTCCTAGACTTGGAATGGCCATACACTGGCTGGCAAACATTTCCCCCTGGGGGTAGATTTCAACATAGTGTGTAATTTTTTTTTGTGGGGTCATCATAAACATCTTGTAAAACTGTAATGTGGATTTCTACACAGTTGCTGCTGGGAAGGTGCAGGTTTTCAGTAAAAATATGGCTGACGAATCATTGCATGAAGAAATCAGAAAAAGGGGCATGGTGATGACAGGAATGGGAAAGTACATGATTAATAACAGCAGTGGCTATGGGAGGTATGAGATCAAGGATACAGCCTACAACGATTCATCGTATAGCCACCATCAAGTACCAGAATCGGTTTCATGCCCGTCAGAAAATCAGTGTAACAGATGCGCGTGTCAGACTCGGCCTAAGAAATGCCCGTCCAAAATATGTTTCCAAACACGCAGGTGTATGTATAAAGGGCAAAGTGCAGCATGTTTGTGAGATGCTGAATTAGAGAAAACAGATCAGTGTCGGAGGAAAACCAAACAAACTGATGGATGCTCATTAGTGATGAGCGAAAGCGCTCGCCACTACTCGTTACTCACCCGAGTATCACGGTACTCGGTGTAATCGGCGAGCAGCGAGTATTTAAGGGATTATTCGGCGGGAACTGGGGTCTCCACTCAGCATTTTTGGTGGACTATAGAGATCCAATCACACTGCATCATCATCACGAGTATAAGAGACCGGACGCCGCCCTGCTCGCCGCATTCAGCTCCAGATTCAGAGATTGTAGGGAGAGCTGTTGCCGAGATAGGGTCAGATTTGGCGATTTCTAGCAAGTGTGGGGTCTACCATCCTAAAATACTCAAATCCTGATAACCCAACAGTCATTCTAAGGACTAATTCCGGAGTATATAGGTTCCAGTGTTAGGCAGGCAGGGGAGTGAACGTCGCTCTATACACATCAGTGCAAGGCCTGCAGGCACTGTATGTGCGTATATAGATCATCGCATACATCAAGAGGGTCCATTCCCTTCCTGACTTCTGTTGCTGCTGCTGCTACCTGTATGATATATTGGCCGTATATAGCTAGCCCCAGGCATGGGCGTACCCAGGATCAAAACTAGGGGGGGGCAAGCCAATGTCGCATCTTATACAGGTTACATCATATACACTGTACATTATCCTGCATATTAGGTATGGAGCATTAGAACTGTTGTATATTGTATAATACAGCAGTGTATGCGACACTACGCTGTATAATATACTATATATTATACATGGCAGTCGCGCTCATGTCAGGAGCGGTACCAGCAAGTCCGAGGATTGCAGTGCGATCCTCGCATGAGTTATACGGCCTTGTCTATGCCCTTGTTATAATAATACTGAAATATTAATCTATTATTAAAGTATTAAGGAGCTCACAAGTAAAAAAAAGCCCCCTACCTCCCCTGTCCCCCACCCACACCCCAACAGCCCATTGTCTCACATGCACCCCTTAGTGTTCTGTCCCACTGACCCCACAATACCCCCATCCTCTCACATGCACCCCTCAGTGCTCTGTTGCCCCTCCCCACTTCAGCCCCCACAATACCCCATCCTCTCACAGTAAACCCCCAGTGCCCTAGTCCCACAATACCCCCATCCTCTTACATTCAACCCCAGTGACCTGTCCACCCTCCCTCACAATACCCCATCCTCTGACATCAACCCCTGTGCACCAGCCCCCACAATATCCCCATCCTCTCACATTCACCAACTAGTGCCCTGTATCCCCTCCCCCACAATACTCCATCCTCTCACATTCACTCTCTGTGCCCTGTTGCCCCTCCCCCACTTCAGCCCCCACAATACCCCCATTCTCTCACATTAACCCCCCCAATGCCCTAGCCCCACAATACCCCATCATCTCACATTAACCCCCCAGTGCCCTAGCCCCCACAATACCCCATACTCTTACATTCACCCCACTGCCCTGTACCCCTCCCCCACAATACCCCCATCCTCTCACATTAACCCCCCAGTGCCCTAGCCCCACAATACCCCATCCTCTTACATTCACCCCAGTGCCCTGTACCCCTCCCCCACAATACCCCCATCCTCTCACATTAACCCCCCAGTGCCCTAGCCCCCACAATACCCCATCCTCTTACATTCACCCCAGTGCCCTGTACCCCTCCCTCACAATACCCCATCCTCTCACATTAACCCCCCCAGTGCCCTAGCCTCCACAATACCCCATACTCTTACATTCACCCCAGTGCCCTGTACCCCTCCCCCACAATACCCATCCTCTCACATTAACCCCCCCAGTGCCCTAGCCCCCACAATACCCCATCCTCTTACATTCACCCCAAGTGCCCTGTACCCTCTCCTCCACAATACCCCCATCCTCTCACATTCCCCCACAGTGACCATGACATGCCTGAGCAGAATGAATTTAATAAATTCCATCCCCTCTTACCATGAAGCTTGCAGGCAGTGGCTGAGGCAGGATCAGGAAGTGTCCAGTGTATGCACACAGAGGGCACTAGGACCCAGTGTGGCTGAGACTACCAGAGCTCGCAGGGTAGAAAGTGAAACTACAGCTGCTGCCGCCAGGAAGGAAAGAAGAAGCTCCTCTGGTGAGACAGAAGCTCCTTGCACTGCACACACAGACAGGCTCTGCAACCTGGGGCATTGTGCTGCTCTCTCCGCTCTCTTTCATTGTGTGACCCTGCCCCATGGTGGTTACGCCCATGGCCCCAGGTGTAATTCGAATACAAGCCACATATTTTTCGGAGTGGTATCTCCGTGCCAGATCATATCTGTGCGTGCTCAACTTGTGGCCTGTGTACGGCAATATTTTTTTGTAACCCGGGGTGTGATTGCATGTCAAAACCCCAGTACTTTTTATTAAAAAAAAGGTGCACAAATTAGTGGTACTGTTATCTCCGTGTCATTCCATATCTGTACGTGCTCAAAATGTGGCCAGTGTACAGAAATATTTTTGTAGCCCTTGGTGTGATTGCACGTAAAATCACCAGTACTTTTTATGAAAAAAAAGGGCACAAATTTGTGATACTGTTATCTCCGTGCCATTTCATATCTGTGCGTGCTCAACGTGTGGCCAGTGTGCGGCAATATTTTTTTGAAGCCCTGGGTGTGATTGCATGTTAAAACACCAGTACTTTTTATTCCAAAGAAATCAGGGCACAAATTTGTGCTACTGGTATCTCAGTGGCAGCTCATATCTGTGCATGCTCAACGTGTGGCCAGCGTAGGGCATTTTTTATATTTAGCCCTGGGTGTGAGTGCACTTAGAGACAGCACCATATTGCATTATTTTTAAAGAAATCCAGCAGCCGTGACAAGGCGCGGGAGCGCCGCCAGATTAACCTGCTTAGCCATACCCTACAGCAGCATTCATCCTGCACAGACACTTAATACCTTCTCTACGTGCCACAATATTTGGTGACTGCTTTTAGGGGCATTGATTTGTGGCACCACCAAGTGCCCTTATTCTGTTCTACCCACTTTTAAGTACCCCATGATTAAGATCCGGAGGATCGAAACTTCGGGTATCTGTAACTGTATAGGTATTCATGAAATTGTATCTATGATTTATCTATAAACGTGGCACATCCTCCTTTCTGTTGCGGGCACAATAATGAAATTTACTTTTTGCATCAAACTCAATTTTTGTGTGCGGTGAATCCTATTTCTCTAGCATTATTTTTAAAAACAGGCCATATTTAACTGTGTGGTCTATCTGTGACATGCCTGATACATCAGTATGCCAAAATTTGATGCATTTTAGGCCCAACTTTCCCTTTTTTGGCCATTTTCTTATACTCGTTATATCCAGCAAGCTTTTTTATCCACACTGTTAGGGTTTGAGTTCCCACTGCTGCACAAGGGGAGTCTCGAACCAGTCCCGCTGCGGTCCCCCATTAGTCTCCGGCCACAGTGGAGCCTGCTCAGCAGAGACATCAGTCCCATCGTCTTGCCCATTCCAGTACTGTGTAGAGACTTGCTGCTGCCTCTCCTGGATCTGCTATTATAGCCAGTGCTGGAGCAGACGTCTTTGGGACGAAGTCCTGCGTTTCCCCTTCTGAGCATGCCCAGGATCACATGTTCAGGTACTGCAGCAGCTCCTATTGGTCCGCCAGGAAGGTCCTGAAACTACATGTGTTTGGAACAGTTTCTCATTGGTCCTTGTTTCTGGCAGGTCCTGTAGCTGTTGCTATAAAAGGGTGGCATGGCAGGGCCGCCATGCGCTAATATCAGTCGTTATATGCTTAGCGCCAGTGTGGTCATGCGTGTGTGTGGTTAGGGCCCGGCTGAAATAAGCCCCTAGAATACCGACTTAATCGGTGAGGAGTTTGGTATGCTAGCTGGTCAGGGTCGGTGTCCTAGATGCCCTAGAATGCCGGCATAACCGGTGAGTTTGATTGCCATATTCAGGGCCTGGCATTCAGACGCCATAGATTGCGGGTGACTCCCGCGAGGACATTAGCGCATGATCACGTTCTATGTTCGCTTAGCAGTCAACAGTTTACCTGGGTGCCTGACAGGACACAGAAGTTTGTCTCAGCGGCTCTGTGATGCAACAGGGTTCGCTTTCAATGCTAGACAGCGCCCTAGCGTGTTTATTTTGCGACTCAATTGTGTTAAGTGAGTTTGCACACATTGCCATATAGCGCTGCGGCACTCCTTCTAGCGGCTCTGTGGATTAACAGAGTTCGCACATATTGCCACAGCGCGCTATGGCGTTTATTTTGGCGACTCTGCGGGATAACAGAGTTCACTTCTTGCGCCATTTTACTAGCAGCAGGCTCCGCCTGCACGGTGGACCCCGGGCTGCGAACGCACCTCTCCACATCTTATATTTGGTGCGTTCCGCAGACCCTAACATAATAGGGTCTGGCTAGTAAAATGGCGGATGAACAGCGTTTACAGCTGTACATCCAGCAGCTGGAGGGTAGGTTGGTGGCTCTTGAGCGCACAACTCAGTGTGGATGTTACCGCAGTTGCTGTTCAGGCTGCTAGCGTAGCTGCAGCCAGTTTGTCCTCTGCCACCTCTGTCCCTACATTGTCCCACCTCCCGCTTCCAGACAAGTTTGCTGGTGACAGCAAGCAATGTCGGGGATTCGTAAGTCAGTGCTCCATACACCTCGAGCTTCTGGCTGCACGTTTCCCCACGGATCTGGCACAAGTGGGCTTTGTGATAGCTCTTCTGTCGGGCAGAGGGTTGGAGTGGGCAACGCCGCTGTGGGAGCGCGACGACCGTGTGGTGCAGAGCGCTTCTCGTTTTCTGGAGGCTCTGAAAAAGGTTTTTCTAGGACCTCAGGTCACCCACGATACGGCGCTCCAACTGCTGGCAAGTGCCCAGGGTTCAGCTTTGGTCAGCCATTTTGCTGTCCAATTTCGGACTCTGGCCTCGGAATTAGAGTGGCCAGATAAAGTCCTCATTCCCATGTTCTGGAGAGGACTGGCGGGTCATGTGAAAGACGCCTTGCCTACCAGGGAGATTCCTGCCATACTGGAGAAGCTTATCGCTATTTTCACCCGCGTCGACCTCCGTTTCCACGAGCGGAGGCTGGAACGTGCCCAGTGTAGGCAGAGTGTCCGGTTGGCTCCTACCTTCGTCACCCCTCTGGAGTTGCCTGTTCAGGCGCCCGACCTTCAGGAGGTTGATCCTGCAGGATCTTAATCTCGGGTCACTCGTCCATCCCCGATTTGTTATATTTGCCAGCAGCAGGGACATTTTGCCAACCGATGTCCACAGCGGCTAAAATAAACGGTCGCGCCCAGTAACTGTAGGAACAGGGTCACTGGACGCCATGTGTTTTGCCCCTAAAGTGCTCCTCAATGGGATAATTACCCACGGTTCTACACTCTACCCGTCAAGCTGTGTGTGGATTCTGGGGCAGAGGGGAATTTTATGTCATCCTCCTTTGCTTCTCGCCACACCATGCCTTTGGTGTTGCTGTCTGAACCAGTATCGGTACGGGTGTTGAACGGAGCAATTCTGCCCACACAAATCACCCATCAGTCTGTCCCACTCACCTTGTCTATGTCTCCTTCCCATCAGGAGAATATATCATTTTTTATCCTCCCTGAGAGTATAGATGAGGTTTTGTTCGGATTACCCTGGCTCCACCACCACTCTCCCCATATTGAGTGGTCTTCAGGGAGAATTCTGGATTGGGGTAATTTATGTAAAGGCAGATGCATTAGGACAGCGTGCAGGTCAACACCACTGAGATACCCATACACCTCTCTCCTCTTCCCAAGGTCTATTGGTCTTATGCCAATGTTTTCTCGAAGAAGGCTGCGGAGACTCTTCCGCCTCATCGCCCCTATGACTGTCCTATTGACCTTTTGCCTGGAGCTGAGCCTCCTAGAGGAAGGGTTTATTCCCTTTCTCTTCCTGAGACAGAGGCCATGTTCCAATATATTCAGGAGAACTTGGCAAGGGGATTCATTAGGAAGTCGGTGTCACCAGCGGGAGCGGGGTTCTTCTTTGTGCAGAAGAAGAACGGAGAATTACGTCCGTGCATTGATTATAGGGGTCTCAACGCTATCACCGTGAAAAATAAGCATCCTTTGCCGCTATTCTCTGAGCTCTTTGACAGGCTTCGGGGAGCAAGGGTAGTTACTAAGCTACATCTGCAGGGTGCGTATAACCTGATTCGCATCCGTGAGGGGGACGAATGGAAGACGGCATTTAACACCAGGGATGGGCATTATGAATATCTGGTAATGCCCTTTGGGCTCTGTTATGCCCCAGCTGTCTTCCAAGACTTTGTGAACAACATCTTCCGGGATATGTTGACCACCTCGGTGGTAGTCTATCTGGATAACATTCTCATCTTTTCTCCAGATATGGCCTCCCACCGGAGAGATGTCTGCAAGGTCTTCGACCTCTTGCGAGCGAATTCCCTATATGAGAAGTTGGAGAAGTGCATGTTTGAGCAGGAGTCTCTACCTTTCCTGGGCTATATCATCTCCACCCAGGGATTGGCTATGGATCCTACCAAACTACAGGCTGTGATGGATTGGCAAGAACCCCACTCCTTAAGGCAGTGCAGCGCTTTATGGGGTTCATTAACTACTATCGCCAATTCATTCCCCACTTCTCTACTTTGGTAGCTCCCTTGGTAGCCCTCACCAAGAAGGGAGCTAATCCCAAGTTGTGGTCAGAGGAGGTCACCAAGGCGTTCTCCTCCATCAAGTCGCATTTTGCCAGTGCTCCCATCTTACATCGCCCCGATGTCGATAAACCGTTTATTTTAGAGGTGGATGCCTCTTCTGTTGGTGCTGGAGCAGTCCTTTTTCAAAAGGATGCCCAGGGTCAGAAGCATCCCTGCTTCTTCTTTTCCAAGACCTTTACACCAGCAGAGAGGAATTATTCCATCGGGGACAGGGAGTTACGGGCTATGAAGTTGGCCTTCTCCGAGAGGAGACATTTTCTGGAGGGGGCTCGCTTCCCCTTCCAAGTATTCACGGACCACAAGAACTTGGTGTATTTGCAGACAGCCCAGCGGCTAAATTCCCGTCAGGCCAGATGGTCCTTGTTCTTCTCCCGGTTCCATTTCACCCTCCATTTCCTCTCCGGTGAGAAGAACATTCGCGCAGATGCTCTATCTCGCTCCGTGGTGTCCTCTGAGGAGGTGGAGGAGGAGCCTCGGCTTATCGTCCCCACAGAGAGCCTAAGAACGGTGGCTCCGGTTTCGCTTGAGTCTGTGCCTCCGGGCAAGACTTTTGTGCCCACCAATTTGCGACCGGAAGTACTCTCTTGGGCACATTCGTCCAGGGTAGGTGGACATTTTGGGACAAAAAGGACTTCTGAGTTGCTGGCAAGGACATACTGGTGGCCGCAGATGGCCCTTGACATCAGGGAATACGTTCAGGCATGCGTCTCCTGCGCCAAGAATAAGTCCCCTTGACAATGGCCAGCTGGGTTACTTTTCCATTTACCGATGGCAGACAGGCCTTGGGAGATGGTCAGGATGGATTTTGTGGTGGGCTTACCCAAGTCTCGGGGCTGCACCATCATCTGGGTGATAACCGACCACTTCTCCAAAATGGGGCACTTAGTGCCATTACCACGGTTACCGTCTGCACGGGCCTTGGCAGCATTATTCATTAGGCATATTTTCTGCCTACACGGTATGCCAGACAAAATTGTCAGTGATCGAGGTCCCCAGTTTGCGTCTCGGTTCTGGAGAGAGCTGTGTCATTTACTCAGCATTGAGTTGAATCTCTCCTCTGCATACCATCCCGAGACGAATGGGTTGGTAGAGAGGGCCAACCAGACCTTGGTCACATACTTGCGACATTTTGTCTCTGCCAGGCAGGATGACTGGGCATCCTTGCTACCGTGGGCTGAATTTGCTCTAAATAATGCTGTGGCTGACTCCACCGGACAGACCCCATTCCTCCTGAACTACGGTCAGCATCCGCGGGTACCAGTGCCCATGCCCGTGTCTTCCACCGATTCTAGGGTGGCAGACTGGGCTGTGGAGGCACGGGACATTTGGGACCGCACCCAGGATGCAATTCAGGCCTCCAAAGAGAGGATGAGGTCTTCGGCCGATGCCCATCGGCGCCCTGCTCCTACATTTGCTCCGGGTGACCTAGTGTGGCTTTCTGCCCGAAACATCAGGCTACGTGTAGAGTCCACCAAGTTGGCACCTCACGTTTTGGGCCCCTTTAAAGTTCTTGAGCAGGTCAACCCGGTGGTTTACCGCCTAGCCTTCCGCCTCACCTTGGTATCACCGATACCTTTCACGTGTCTGTTGTGAATGTGCTAGAAATGAATTCTGAGCAGAAGCTCCCTCTGGTGGTTACAAACAGTACTGAACTATCCAATGAAGATTGTGAAGATTGGCGATCAGGTGTTACTGACTGGTCTTATATAAGGGAGGTTCCCTCCCATCAGGGTTGCCGGTGATCAATTGTTCTGGTCTCATCTTTGATTCCTGTTCACTTTGTAGCTTGCTGTTTCGTGCCTGCATCTTCTGCTAACAGATAAGACATTTTCTTCTTTTAGTTTTTTGTGCTTGCTTTTTGCATTTTGTCCTGCACTTCTGTGGAGGTCTGCCGGGTCCCCTCCGGGGGCTTGTGCTCCTCTCAGTTTAGTTCAGCCACTGTTGTTTGTTCATTTGCCTTTTCCAGTTTTTTCAGTGGCTGCTGTTTAGTTTTGTTACACCAGAGAACTAATTTAGGTGGTAGAGGTCGTGTGATCTTAGGTGTTTTTGTAATTAGTAGTGTTGGTACTTTTCAGGGTTTTTTGGGATTGCAGTAAGTGTCCTTCCTATCCTTTTCTATTTAGGAAGTTTGGGCCCCAACGTTTGCTCATACTATTTTCTGTCTGTGTCTGTATTTCCCCTTGTCTAACCGCCATTACATGTTTGGGGGCTTTCTATGTTCTTTGGGGATCTGCTGCGGGGCAGATAGTTTTCCTCTTTCTGTCTTTAGGTGTAGTTAGCTTCTCAGGCTATGTCGAGGCGTCTAGGACCAACGTAGGAATGCTCCACGGCTGCCTTTAGTTGTGGTGGTTAGTCAGGATACTGCAATCCCATAGATTCCAACCTCTCTGGTGTATTTCCTTTTTTGCCTGCTCTCCTCAGCTACCAAATCATAACACGTGTCCCTCCTGAAACCCGTGGCCATTTCCCGGTTTTCCGAGTCATCTGCCGGGACGTCGGGTTAATCTACCGACGATCATGAGGTGAATGCCATTGTTGGATGCAAGGTGGTACGAGGCAAAAAATTTTATTTGGTGGATTGAAGGGGTTATGGGCCTAAGGATAGGTCCTGAGAGCCTGCCGAGCATGTTCACGCTCCGCAGCTCATCGCTGCCTTTGAGCGCAGCGAGGCCCAAAGAAGGGGGGCCCTAGGAGGGGGAGTAATGTTAGGGTTTGAGTTCCTGCTGCTGCACAAGGGGAGTCTCGAACCAGTCCCGCTGCGGTCCCCCATTCGTCTCCGGCCGCAGTGGAGCCTGCTCAGCAGAGACGTCGGTCCCAGCATCTTGCCCATTCCAGTACTGTGCAGAGACTTGCTGCTGCCTCTCCTGGATCTGCTATTATAGCCAGTGCTGGAGCAGACGTCTTTGGGACGAAGTCCTGCGTTTCCCCTTCTGAGCATGCCCAGGGTAAGATCTCTCATTAGAGATCAGGGGTCACATGTTCAGGTACTGCAGCAGCTCCTATTGGTCCGCCAGGAAGGTCCTGAAACTACATGTGTTTGGAACAGTTTCTCATTGGTCCTTGTTTCTGGCAGGTCCTGTAGCTGTTGCTATTAAAGGGTGGCATGGCGGGGCCGCCATGCGCTAATATCAATCGTTATATGCTTAGCGCCAGTGTGGTCATGCGTGTGTGTGGTTAGGGCCCGGCTGAAATAAGCCCCTAGAATACCGACTTAATCGGTGAGGAGTTTGGTATGCTAGCTGGTCAGGGTCGGTGTCCTAGATGCCCTAGAATGCCGGCATAACTGGTGAGGAGTTTGATTGCCGTATTCAGGGCCTGGCATTCAGACGCCATAGATTGCGGGTGACTCCCGCGAGGACATTAGCGCATGATCACGTTCTATGTTCGCTTAGCTGTTCACTGTGTACCTGGGTGCCTGACAGGACACAGAAGTTTGTCTCAGCGGCTCTGTGACGCAAAAGGGTTCGCTTTCAACGCTAGACAGCGCCCTAGCATGTTTATTTTGCGACTCAGTTGTGTTAAGTGAGCTCGCACACATCGCCATATAGCGCTGCGGCACTCCTTCTAGCGGCTCTGTGGATTAACAGAGTTCGCACATATTGCCACAGCGTGTTACGGCGTTTATTTTGGCGACTCTGCGGGATAACAGAGTTCGCTTCTTGCGCCATTTTAATAGCAGCAGGCTCCGCCTGCACGGTGGACCCCGGGCTGCGAACGCCCCTCTCCACATCTTATATTTGGTGCGTTCCGCAGACCCTAACACACACAATCATAAAAAATTAATCTAGTCTATTATCTCAGGCTGAGGCCTGGTGTATCTGTGGAGGAAAAATCTTTTCTTGGCAGGCATATGTTGTTGCACTGCTTCTGAATCCACACCTTTGCAGTAGAAAACTTCTCAGAGCAGGCTGCATGGGATAACAAGCTTTTACTTGTAACAACATGAGGTAAAGGAAAAATGCACAGTCATTTCAGCATTGCATCAGGAAACCGGAACAAAACGAAAGTGAAACTTCAAGTGAGACTATTTCTTATACAATAAGCAAGGAAACGTTAAACAACATCGCCATCTACTGTCAGGTCAGCATAAAGTCCTTCTTTGACTTATAATAAGTCCTAATCTGTTGCATATGCCAACACCCTTTCTCAACAATAAGGACTTATTCAATCAAACCAAATTTCTTCATTAGTCTCTGATGTTTTTCAACATTTAACGCCTTCGTGAAGATGTCTGCTGTCATTTCTTCAGTAGGACAATACTCCATGTTATGAATGTTTTAGAAATGAATTCTGAGCAGATGCTCCCTCTGGTGGTTACAAACAGTACTGAACCATTCAATGAGGATTGGCAATCAGGAATTACAGACTGGCTGGATATAAGGGAGGTTTCCCCCCATCATGGTTGCCGGTGATCAATTGTTTCTGTCTCAACGTTGTTTCCTGGTTCACTTTGAAGCTTGATGAGTCTTTCCTCTTCTCCTGCTCTCAGATAAGATATTTTCTGTTTTTTGTTTTTGTGCTTGCCATTTGCATTTTCTCTGCATTTCTGTGAGGTTGGCCAGGTTTCCTTCCCCGGGGCTTGGGCCCCTCTCGGTTCCTCTGGAGCCACTGTTGTTTGTTCATTTGCCTTTTCTAGTTTTTTCAGTGGCTGCGGCTGAGTTTTGTTACACCAGAGAACAAATTTAGGTGGTAGAGGTCGTGTGATCTCAGGTGTTTTTGCAATTAGTAGCGTTGGCTTTTTTTTAGGGTTTTTTGGATTGCAGTAAGTATCCTTCCTATCCGTTTCGGTCTAGGCAGATTGGGCCCCAACGTTTGCTCATACTATTTTCTGTCTGTGTCTGTATTTCCTCTTGTCTAACCGCCATTACATGTTTGGGGGCTTCCTATGTTCTTTGGGGATCTGCTCCGGGGCAGATAGCTTTCCTCTTTGTATCTTTAGGTGCAGTTATCCTCTCAGGCTGTGACGAGGCGTCTAGGACCAACGTAGGAATGCTCCACGGCTGCCTTTAGTTGTGGTGGTTAGTCAGAGTAATGCAATCCAGTAGATTCCAACCTCTCTGGTGTATTGCCGTTTTTGCCTGCTCTCCTCAGCTACCAAAACATAACAACTCCAACTTCAAGATGCCTTGATCCTGATGATCTCTCAAGAAATGACACTTCACATCAATGTGCTTGGTTCTTGGATTGACTGTTTCCATCTGAGCAAGAAAAAGACATCCTTGATTGTCCTCTTTTAGTTTTATTGGTTCCAACTGTGGTTGTCCTTGGTCTGTTAACAATTGTCTTAACCACATGTGCTGCTGCAACATATTCTGCTTCTGTTGAAGATAGTGTCACAATTGACTGTTTCTTACTTGTCCAACTTATTGGTCCACCTGAGAGAAAAAAAATATGTCCACTGGTAGATCTTCTGTCAGTTGGATCTCCAGCCCAATCTGCATCAACATATCCTGTTAAAATGCAATTATCACCTGTGGGTAATTTCAGCTTAACATTGCTAGTTCCTTTCAAATAACGTATTACTCTCTTCACGGCATTCCAATCAGCTTTATTTGGTTTTGATACCTTTCTACTCAGGATTCCTACTGCTGCTGCGATGTCTGGTCTTGTAATGGTCGCTAGATACAGTAGTTTTCCTATTGCTGTTCTGTATTCTTCATTGTTTGGTAAGATATTCTTTTCACTGTTCATCTCTTTGAGACAATTAGTTTCCATTGGAGACTTTACTGTTTTTGCATCCTTTAGTCCAAATTTTTCTGTTATGTCTTGAATCCTGTGATATTGATTCAGTAGGAAACTTCAGTCTTCTTCTCTTTCTATCTGTATTCCTAGGTACTGTTTTACATTTCCTAAGTGTTTGATTTCAATATGTTGTTTCAGGGTTTTTAGAATGTTTTCTTTATCCCTTTCTTGTTTAAAACAAATTAAAATGTCGTCTACATAAATCCATCTATTACTCAGCCTTTTTGTGTACAAGCATGGATCAGCTTTGCTTCTTTGAAATTTTTCATTTGTTAGTACATCCGTGATTTTGTCATTCCACGCTTTCGCTGCTTGTTTTAAACCATATATGCTTTTCTGTAGTTTGCAAACTTTGTTTGGATCTCTTTCATCTTTGAATCCTGGAGGTTGTTCCATGTAAATGTCTTCTGTTAAATCTCCATTCAAAAAAGCTGTCTTTACATCCAGATGTCTTAGTTCCATCTGCTCCATTGCTGCAACTGTAAGTAAAGTTCTTATTGTAGTGTGTTTGATAACTGGAGCAAATGTTTCATCATAGTCTTCTCCATATTTTTGAGAATACCCTTTAGCTACGAGTCTTGCTCGATATCTTTCAGGTGTGCCATCTGTTTGATATTTTACTTTAAAAATCCATTTACATCCTATGGCTTTTCTTCCTTCTGGCAAATCTGTTAGTGTCCATGTATTTGAATCATGCATGGATTTAATTTCTGTTTCTGTTGCTTCTATCCATGTATTAGCTTCTTCTTCTTCTTCAGGAAGTTTAGATATATCTTCCCAAGAGGTAGGCTCATGGATTTTTCTTATACTTGTCTGGTATGAGAGACGTTTTGGTGGTTTTCCTTTGTTCTCTTTTATTGAATGTCTTGGTTCTGTGTCTGTTTGTAGTTGTGATTCTTCACTTTCAGTATTTTGTTCTTCATTAATTTCTACTTCTTTCTCATCAGATATTTCTTCAGTTATGTCACTATTGTTTTTCTCATTTTTTGTTTCAACTGAAATCATAATGTCTTCATTTAAATCTTCAATGAATGTCACACTGTTACTCACCGTAACTCTGTCTGTTTTTGGATCTAGGATTCTATATCCTTTGCAATTTTCACTATATCCAACGAATATTCCTTCCATGGATCTGTTTTGAAGTTTGCAACGTTTTTCTGTTGGAATGAATATAAAAACTTTACATCCAAAAACTTTTAAATGATTGACACTTGGTTTCATACCTTGCCATAGTTCATATGAAGTTTTCTTCAGTTTTCTGGAAAAAAGTTGGTTCTGTAGATATGTAGCTGTCTTTGCTGCCTCACCCCAATATTTCTCTGGTAGTTTAGAATCTGTCAGCATACATCTCATCATTTCTGTTAGAGTTCTGTTTTTCCTTTCTGCTTCTCCATTTTGCTCAGGTGTGTATGGAACAGTTTTCTGATGTTCTATTCCATTTTGTCTTAAGTAGTCATCTATTCTGTGACCTCTAAATTCACCGACATTATCACTTCTGATGACAATTGGCTTCCTTTGAAATTTGTTACTTGATCTTGTTACATAGTCTACAAGTTTATCAAAAGCTTCACTTTTGTGCTTAATTAAGTATGTGACTGTGTATATTGAGTAGTCGTCTATAAAAGTCAACATGTATCTATTTCCTCCTGATGTAGTCACTTTCATGAGTCCACATACATCAGTATGCACCAAATGTAGTGGTCTTTCGCTTTTCATCTCACTTTCTTTTGGAATAGATATCCTTGTGGCTTTGGATTTTACACAACAATTACATCTTATGGTAATTGAGCAATCTGATATCTTTAAATCTTTTGTCAATTCTTTTCTCTGTAGTTCCCTTACACTGTCTGGGTGTCTATGTCCTAGATGTCTATGCCACACGTGAATACAGTTTTTGTGATCATGTGTACATACCTTCATCTGTTCCTTTGGTTTGTCAAAATGATATAATTGTTCATCTGCCTTGACTTTGGTTATCATCTTGTTTCCTGCAATAATTGCACTCATTGTCTTTGAATTTTACTGTAAGTCCTTTTGCTGTTAAATTTTTCACAGATAATAATCCGCCTTCCAATTTTGGAACATACAACACATCCTGTACAAGTATCTTGAAACTTGTTTGAACAATTTAGCATATCTTGTCCGATACCTTCTGTGGTTATTTTGCTTCCATCTGCAAGATAAATGGCTTCTTTCTTATCTAAATCAAGATCAGTAAAGATATTCTTGTCACTTGTCATATGACTCATTGCTCCTGAATCAATAAACCAACCAAGTGATGATTTCTTGTCTGTTATTTTGAATGTGCCATTCCAATTATTCTCACACGAATCGGAAATTGTGTTTTTTACTTTCTGTGTACTCTATGCTTTTTATGTTACAGTAAAGATGTATATCTTTGTACCGTGTTAGCCAGTAGATAGAAAAATATTTAGAGTTGAGAGTCCTCAGTGGTTGATACCTTTTAATGGCTAACTGAAAAGATGGTAACAAATTGCAAGCTTTCGAGACTACTCAGGTCTCTTCATCAGGCAAAGACTAATACAAAATCTGAAGAATCACATATTTATACACAACACAGCACAGAAAAAATGCAATAGTTGAGACAAGTGACGTGAAGCAGGACTGTCATTATGGGAGAGGGATGAACAGTTGTGGCAATAAATATTGGACTAGTTCATAGATAAGGAGTGTGAAACTTTAATTGCCCTCTGATTGGGGTCTGGTAATGTTTTGTGCTATTCTCACAGGGTCTTTGAAGCACATTCCTTAATTGATGTAATAGGCCATAAATCCATGTGATAGGTTCATTCCAGCATTGAGAGTGTCAAAAGTCACCATCAATTTGTATTTGCAAACTCTTCTCTGTCTCTGAGATGTGAAGTCACCTTTCAGTACAAGTAATTTCATGTCTTACATGCTATGACAGGGGATGCAGAAGTGTTTGGCCACAGGTAGATCCATTCTTTTTTCTCTTATTGTGTGGCGATGGGAATTCATCCTTGTTCTTAGTTTTTGCCCTGTCTCCCCCACATACAGACACCCAGTTGGACATTTTGTACAAATAATTAGGTACACCACATTAGATGTGATGCAGCTGAAAGTACCTGGTATCTTATAGTCCTGATGTGAGTTGGGGATCTTTATCTTGTCCGTGGTCATTATAAATGGACAGGTTTTGCATTTCTTCTTTGTTGCAAGGAAAGGTTCCTGCAGCTGTTGGAGAGGACAGGGAACTTCTGACAATGATGCTTCTTAGATTTGGGGGCTGCCTAAAACACAGTAGTGGGGGGTCTGGAAATATGGATTGTAATCGGGCATCTTTTTGTAGTAAAGGTTGTAGTTTCCGTGCAGCTCCCCTTAGCACCTCCAGATTTGGATTGTAGTTGACCACTAGAGGCACCACTAGAGGCACCCGGTTATTTTCTTCTTTAGTTTTGTAATGTAGCAGGTGATTCCTTGATATTCTGGTGGCTCTTGTAATTTGGTTTTCAATTGTTCTTGGATGGTAGCCCTGATTTAAAAAGGTCTTTCTAAGGCGACCAAGGTGTTCATCTCTATCCATGAGGTTGGAACATATACGGTTGTATCTGATGGCTTGGCTGTAGACAATAGAGTTTTTATGTGTTTTGGATGGAAACTGTCCCAAGGTAAGGTATGTTGGACGATCGATTGGCTTCTGATACAGGGATGTCTCTATTTCATTGTCCTTTAGCTTAATGATGGTGTACAAAATGTTAATTTCTGTGCTGGAGTAGTTGAGTGTTAAATTGATGGTGGGATGAAATTGATTGAACTGTTCATGGAACGTCTTTAGCTGTTGCTCAGACTCCGTCCAGATGATTAAAATGTCATCAATGTAGCGGTAGTAGGCCAGAGGCCTGATGGGACATGAGGACAGAAAGTTGCTTTCAAGCTTGGCCATGAAAAGATTTGCATACTGTGGCGACATTTTACTTCCCATCGCTGTGCCAATCTCCTGTAAATAGATCTTGTTGTCAAATTCAAAGTAATTGTGGGTGAGGATAAATTTTGTGAGTTTCACCACAGAATCAGCATCATTCTCGGTGTTTTCCATGAAGACTTGGCGGCCATTTAATCCATCCTGGTGTGGGATATTAGAGTACAAAGATTCCACATCTATGGTGGCCAGGATGGTTCCTTCTGGTAGGGGACCTATTGCCGCTAGCTTATTCAGTAGGTCAGTTGTGTCCTGAATGTAACTGGGTGCATCCTTTACCAGGGGTTTAAGAATGCCCTCTGCCCATCCAGATACCTGCTCAGTAAGGGTGTCCCCACATGAAATAATCGGCCTCCCTGGATTTCCAGCTTTGTGGATTTTGGGAAGCATGTAGAATGTCCCTGTTCTTGGACTCTCTGGTATCAGGTCATCGGCTCTTATGGATTTGTCAGGCAGAAAAGATACCAACTTGCTTAGTTCCTTGTAATAGTCCTGTGTAGGGTCCGACTCCAGTTTTCTGTAGTAGCGTGTGTCCGTAAGTTGTCTGTTTGCTTCCTTCATATAGTCTGATGTGTTCATCGTGACTATTGCACCTCCCTTGTCAGCAGGTTTAATGATGATTTCTTTGTTGGTTTTCAGAGACTGTATAGCCTTTCTCTCCTGGGCACTGATGTTGGATGCTTGTCTCCTGTTGGTGTCTATGATGGTGGATTTTATCAAATATCTGAATGAGTCTATATATTTATCCAAATGAGGGTTGCGTCCAGGAGGAGGTGTCCAGTCTGATCTTTTCTTGGTTGTTGGGATCCCTTTTCCTTCAGTCCGAGTGTTTTCTGAATCTTCTGTATCATTGAAGTATTCCTTCAGGCGCAGTCTCCTGAAAAAATGTTCCATATCACTGCAGAGCTCAGTTTTATCCAGGGCCTTAGTGGGACAAATTGAGAGTCCTCTAGAAAGCACGGCCAGCTCCACCTTGTTGGGTTTGTAATCCGAGAGATTGATGACACAGTTAGATGCTTTTGTGTCTGGAATGGAGTGGTTGTACAGGTTGTCAGGTTTTGGCTTTGTTTTGGATCTGTTTGTATAGAGTCCTGAGATGAGGCGCAATTTGTGTAGTTTCTTTTCCTTATGAATCAGAAAGGTCCGTAGTTTGTTGTAGTATTGTTGTATTTTTTGCTCTGTGCTTTCTGTAAGTGTTTTCCTTAGACTTTCAAATTGCCCTTGGACGTTACTCCTTATGCTGTAGCAGACATGCAAAAGATGGTTCCTAAGTCTCTCAGAAGTCCTGTGATAAAGGTTTTTTGCGTAATGGGTATTGTAGGTGTGAAGAATTGGGTTTGTAATCCAGAGTCCTTTGGGAATTAAATTCTTCTTTTTTGCATTTAGATAAGAAAAAAATGTCACTGTCCATTTGTGCGCGTTTCTTCAGAAGTGGTTTTAGTTCCTTAAAGATGCGGTACATTCTGGTATCCTCCATTTTGTGGCCCAATACAGCAATGTGGCCGTGGATATTCAGCTCCTCTGTTCATTTTAAATGGCACTATACATTTTATATATAAGTAGCCACATATATCAGATTTTGGAGCATTTATAGGGTTACTGATGCCCTATATTTACCGTGATTAACCAACACGTTGCAGGTGGGGGCATTCAGCAGCCTTCTTTGTGAGATATTTTAGCACTTTTAGCACTTTCTTTTTCCTGGCGTATTTGCATATAAATTTGTGAATTAGAATTAAGTGTTTTTCTGATAGTTGGCATTGTTATTGTTGCACATTATTTCCAATTTCTTTTTGCACGTTCCAGCACCTTATGCACAATTGTATTACACTGTATTATTTTGAATTAAAAGAGATTTTGAATATTTGTGAACAATATTACACATTATATTTTTGTTACTTTGCACATTATTTAGCACTATAGCACTTTATGGCAAAAAACAGGAAGGGAACATATTGAGAATAATTGCACTTATTATTTTTTATAGTTTTTAAATTTTTTTATGGTTATTACGAATTGTAATTATCTATAGTGTACTCCAGTACATTAACTCTCACAAATAATTATTTCATTATATGCTGTTGTATTTATACTCTATTATGGGAAATTTATGTCAATAATTTCATTGTGTGTTTTTTTTAAAGTACTGTGTTATAACCCTAAATAAAGGTTTTTTATTATAAATAATTTTCTGTCCTTTTATATTTTATATATTTTTTATTAATATACAATTTTTTCATCTATGGGTAAAAAAATCTCTTTGATCCATTTTGATACAGTAAAGATGTATATCTTTGTACCGTGTTAGCCAGTAGATAGAAAAATATTTAGAATTGAGAGTCCTCAGTGGTTGATACCTTTTAATGGCTAACTGAAAAGATGGTAACAAATTGCAAGCTTTCGAGACTACTCAGGTCTCTTCATCAGGCAAAGACTAATACAAAATCTGAAGAATCACATATTTATACACAACACAGCACAGAAAAAATGCAATAGTTGAGACAAGTGACGTGAAGCAGAACTGTCATTATGGGAGAGGGATGAACAGTTGTGGCAATAAATATTGGACCAGTTCATAGATAAGGAGTGTGAAAGTTTTATTGCCCTCTGATTGGGGTCTGGTAATGTTTTGTGATGTTCTCACAGGGTCTTTGAAGCAAATTCCTTAATTGATGTAATAGGCCATAAATCCATGTGATAGGTTCATTCCAGCATTGAGAGTGTCAAAGGTCACCATCAATTTGTATTCGCAAACTCTCCTCAGTCTCTGAGATGTGAAGTCACCTTTCAGTACAAGTAATTTCATGTCCAACATGTCCATTTGTAATGACCACGGACAAGATAAAGATCCCCAACTCACATCAGGACTACAAGATACCAGATACTTTCAGCTGCATCACATCTAATGTGGTGTACCTAATTATTTGTACAAAATGTCCAACTGGGGGTCTGTATGTGGGGGAGACAGGGCATAAACTAAGAACAAGGATGAATTCCCATCGCCACACAATAAGGTCATATATGTTCCAACCCAATGGATAGAGATGAACACCTTGGTCACCTTAGAAAGACCTTTTTAAATCAAGGCTACCATCCAAGAACAATTGAAAAACAAATTACACGAGCCACCAGAATATCAAGGAATCACCTGCTACATTACAAAACTAAAGAAGAAAATAACCGGGTGCCTCTAGTGGTCACCTACAATCCAAATCTGGAGGTGCTAAGGGGAGCTGCACGGAAACTACAACCTTTACTACAAAAAGATGCCCGATTACAATCCATATTTCCAGACCCCCCACTACTGTGTTTTAGGTAGCCCCCAAATCTAAGAAGCATCATTGTCAGAAGTTCCCTGTCCTCTCCAACAGCTGCAGGAATCTTTCCTTGCAACAAGAAGAAATGCAAAACCTGTCCATTTATAATGACCACGGACAAGATAAAGATCCCCAACTCACATCATGACTACAAGATACCAGGTACTTTCAGCTGCATCACATCTAATGTGGTGTATGTAATTATTTGTCCAACTGGGGGTCTGTATGTGGGGGAGACAGGGCAAAAACTGAGAACAAGGATGAATTCCCATCGCCACACAATAAGAGAAAAAATAATGGATCTACCTATGGCCAAACACTTCTGCATCCCCTGTCATAGCATGCTGGACATGAAATTACTTGTACTGAAAGGTGACTTCACATCTCAGAGACAGAGGAGAGTTTGCGAATACAAATTGATGGTGACCTTTGACACTCTCAATGCTGAAATGAACCTATCACATGGATTTATGGCCTATTACATCAATTAAGGAATTTGCTTCAAAGACCCTGAGAGAACATCACAAAACATTACCAGACCCCAATCAGAGGGCAATAAAACTTTCACACTCCTTATCTACAGTCATGGACAAAAGTTTTGAGAATGACACAAATATTAATTTTTACAAAGTCTACTGCTTCACTTTTTCTAATGGCAATTTGCATATACTCGAGAATGTTATAAAGAGTGATTAGCTTACTTGCAAAGTCAATATTTGGCTAGAAAATGAACTTTATCCCCCAAAACACATTTCAACATCATTGCAGCCCTGCCTTAAAAGGACCAGCTAACCTCTTTTCAGTGATTTCTCCATTAACACAGGTGTGGGTGTTGATGAGGACATGGCTGGAGATCAATCTGTCATGATTAAGTAAGAATGACACCACTGGACACTTTAAAAGGAGGCTGGTGCTTGGCATCATTGTTTCTCTTCTGTTAACCATGGTTATCTCTAAAGAAACACGTGCAGTCATCATTGCAATGCACAAAAATGGCCTAAGAGGGAAGAGTATCGCAGCTAGAAAGATTACACCTCAGTCAACAATCTATCGCATCATCAAGAACTTCAAGGAGAGAGGTTCCATTGTTGCCAAAAAGGCTCCAGGGCGCCCAAGAAAGACCAGCAAGCGCCAGGACCGTCTCTTAAAAGTGTTTCAGCTGCGGGATTGGGCTACCAGCAGTGCAGAGCTTGCTCAGGAATGGCAGCAGGCAGGTGTGAATGCATCTGCACGCACTGTGAGGATCAGACTCTTGGAGCAAGGCCTGGTCTCAAGGAGGGCAGCAAAGAAGCCACTTCTCTCCAGAAAAAACATCATGGACAGACTGATATTCTGCAAAAGGTACAGGCAGTGGACTGCTGAGGACTGGGGTAAAGTTATTTTCTCTAATGAATCCCCTTTTTGATTGTTTGGGACATCAGGAAAACGCCTCATTCGGAGAAGACAAGGTGAGCGCTACCACCAGTCTTGTCTCATGCCAACTGTTAAGCATCCTGAAACCATTCATGTGTGAGGTTGCTTCTCAGCCAAGGGAATCGGCTCTCTCACAGTCTTGCCTAAAAACACAGCCATGAATAAAGAATGGTACCAGAATGTCCTCCAAGAGCAACTTCTCCCAACCCTCCAAGAGTAGTTTGGCGATCAACAATGCCTTTTCCAGCATGATGGAGCACCTTGCCATAAAGCAAAGGTGATAACTAAATGGCTCAGGGAACAAAACATAGAGATTTTGGGTCCATGGCCTGGAAACTCCCCAGATCTTAATCCCATTGAGAACTTGTGGTCAATCATCAAGAGACGGGTGGACAAACAAAAACCTAAAAATTCTGACAAAATGAAAGCATTGATTGTGCAAGAATGGACTGCTATCAGTCAGGATTTGGTCCAGAAGTTGATTGAGAGCATGCCAGGGAGAATTGCAGAGGTCCTGAAGAAGAAGGGTCAACACTGCAAATATTGACTTGCTGCATTAACTCATTCTAACTGTCAATATAAGCTTTTGTTACTCATATGTTTGCAATTATATTTCTGTCTGTGAGAAAAACATCTGTCAAACACACATAAAAACCAGAGGGCAGAAGATCATGTGAAAATATAATATTTGTGTCATTCTCAAAACTTTTGGCCATGACTGTATGAACTAGTGCAATATTTATTGCCACAACTGTTCATCCCTCTCCCATAATGACAGTTCTGCTTCACGTCACTTGTCTCAACAATTTTTTCTGTACTGTGTTGTGTATAAATATGTGATTCTTCAGATTTTGTATTAGTCTTTGCCTGATGAAGAGACCTGAGTAGTCTCGAAAGCTTGCAATTTGTTACCATCTTTTCAGTTAGCCATTAAAAGGTATCAACCACTGAGGACTCTCAACTCTAAGTATTTTGCTTTTTATGTTGTAATTTTTGTTGTTATGCTTTCCATATGGTACAGTCTTTCTTCAAATGACCTTTTTTCTTACATCTGAAGCATTCTCTTGTCTCTTTATTATAGGGTTTTTTAAATTCTGTAGCTTTAAGAGCATTTTCACTGTGCTTTTCAGTAGAAGAATCATTGATTTGTTCTTTTCTTCTCTGATATGCATCTATTAGTCTTGTTTTCACGAACTCTAATGTAATGTCTGTTTCAGGTCTCGTCTCTAGTGCATTTATTAAAGCTATATACAAATCTGGTAAACTGCACAACAATATAGCTGCTATATGACTTTCCTTAATATCTTCACCAATAGATCTTAGCTGTGAAATCACTTCCATCATTGAGAATATGTGCTTCTGCATGTCACTGTCTGCACTTAGTCTCATACTGTAAAGCTTTCTTAATAAAAATAATTTGTGATTTAAGCTGGGTCTCTCATATAGCTTTCTTAATGCTTCCCACATTCCTTTCGCTGTTTCTTCATTTCTTATATGTATTAATTGAGCATCATCCACTAATAAGCTAATCGTGGCTCTCGCTTGTCTATTCTTTTTATCCCATGTCTGATTATCTTGATCAGGTCTGTCTGTAGTGATTACTTCCCATAAATCATCTTTAGACAATAACATCTCTACTTTGAACTTCCATAGCTGATAGTTCTCATCATTCAGTTTAGCTACTGCGAGTTTCAGCTCTGTGCTACTTGCCATTTTTTAACTTATCTTACTTGTTTGGAGAGACTTGCACTGAAGAATTCTTCTGCATTCACCAGGGTCTTGCTGAGAGTTCCAGTGTCCTGGGTATCTGGTATTCTTGGTGCTTGGGATCTGTGGTGTCTGCATTCTCTGGTGCCTGGATTCTCTGGGTACGCTGTATCTGGGGTGACAGGGATGTCTGGGCCCATAACCTGTTGCACAGCTTCTGAATCCACACCTTTGCAGTAGAAAACATCACAGAGCAGGCTGCATGGGATAACAAGCTTTTACTTGTAACAACATGAGGTAAAGGAAAAATGCACAGTCATTTCAGCATTGCATCAGGAAACCGGAACAAAACTAAAGTGAAACTACAAGTGAGACTATTTCTTATACAATCAGCAAGGAAACGTTACACTACATCGCCATCTACTGTCAGGTCAGCATAAAGTCCTCCTTTTACTTATAATAAGTCCTAATCGGTTGCATATGCCAACATATGTTGCATAGTTCTGTCTGCTAGCCTTCTTGTATGTTTTTTTTTATTGTGTTCAAACACTAACAAAAAAACAATCCCAAAAAATTAATACAGTCTGTTATCTCAAGCTGAGGCCTGGTGTATCAGTGGTGTAAACATTTTCGCTTTACAGGTATATT
>JARQOD010002282.1:0-58203 GCA_033576555.1 Oophaga sylvatica
GTTTCTACTGTGGTGATGCCTCTCATGCTATTTCAGTCTGCCCTAAGCGGGGAAGACGTTTTGTACGCTCAGTTGTCTTGGGTAGTGTTCAGACTAAATTTCTGTTGACTGTTACCCTGATTTGCTCCCTGTCCACATTTTCTGCTCAGGATTTTGTTGATTCGGGAGCAGCTGTTAACCTGATGGATTTTGATTTTGCTAAACGTTGTGGGTTTCCCTTGATACCCCTACGGAAGTCTATTCCCCTACTGGGGATTGATTCTAACCCTTTGGCTGAGAATAAACCCCAGTTCTCTACTCAGGTGATAATGAGGGATGTACCTGATCATCAGGACAGTTGCAATATTTTTGGTGCTGTATAATCTGCATGACATTATTGTACTGGGTTTCCCTTGGTTACAGTCTATAATCCTGTTTTGGATTGGAAATCTGTGTCTGTGACCAGTTGGGGCTGCCAATGTGTTAATGCCAACACTCCTGTTTTTCCTGCCTCTCCCCAGGCTCAGGATGTTCCTGACTTTTTGACTGATTTTTCTGATGTGTTTAGCGAAAGTAAATCTGCATCCTTGCCCCCCATAGGAGCTATGACTGCGCTATTGAATTAGTGCCTGGTAGTAAATTCCCTAAAGGTCGCCTTTTTAACTTGTCTGTACCTGAACATGACGCTATGCGGTCTTATATCAAGGAGTCATTGGAGAAGGGTCATATCAGGCCATCCTCTTCACCCTTGGGTGCCGGTTTTTTCTTTGTGGCCAAAAAGGATAGTTCATTAAGGCCGTGTATTGATTATCGTCTCTTGAACAATATCACTGTGAAATATCAATATCCATTACCCTTGATTTCTGACCTGTTTTCCAGGGTGAAAAGTGCTACTTGGTTTACCAAGCTTGACCTCAGGGGGCGTATAACCTTATTCGCATTAAGCACGGGGATGAATGTAAGACGGCGTTTAATACCCCAGAGGGGCATTTTGAGTACCTAGTGATGCTCTTTGGGCTCACTAATGCTCCTTCCGTCTTCCAGTCCTTCATGAATGACGTTTTCAGGGATTTTGTGGATAAATTTCTGATTGTTTATTTGGATAATATCTTGATTTTTTCCAATGACTGGGACTCTCATGTGAAACATGTTCGGACTGTGTTCCAGATTTTGAGAGAGAATGCTCTGTATGTGAAGGGATCAAAGTGTCTTTTTGGCGTACAGAGGATCTCATTTCTGGGATTCATTTTGTCTCCGTCTGTTATTGAAATGGACCCGGTCAAGGTTCAGGCCATCTGTGATTGGGTCCAACCTACTTCATTAAAGGCTCTTCAGAGATTCTTGGGTTTTGCCAATTTTTATCGTAAATTTATTGGTAATTTCTCTGTTATTGTTAAACCATTGACTGATTTGACCAAAAAGGGTTCTGATGTGGTGAATTGGCCTCCTGAGGCAGTCTCTGCGTTTCAGGAACTTAAGCAGAGATTCACTTCTGCTCCTGTTCTACGGCAGCCTGATGTTTCTCTGCCATTTCAGGTGGAGGTTGATGCCTCTGAAATTGGGGCAGGTGCCGTTTTGTCCCAAAGAGATCCAGAGACCTCTAAAAGTAACCCTTGTGCCTTTTTCTCTCGAAATTTTTCTCCAACTGAACGTAATTATGACGTGGGTAATCGGGAGTTATTGGCCATGAAGTGGGCTTTTGAAGAGTGGAGACATTGGCTGGAGGGAGCCAAACATCAGGTGGTGGTCCTCACGGACCATAAGAATCTGGTTTATCTGGAATCAGCCAAGCGACTTAATCCTAGACAGGCCAGATGGGCCTTGTTTTTCACACGTTTTAATTTTGTGGTTTCCTTTCTTCCTGGCACTAAGAATGTTAAGGCGGATACCCTCTCGAGGAGTTTCCTTGCGGACTCTCCTGAGTTATCTGATCCTGCTGTTATTTTGAAAGAGGGTGTAGTTCTTTCCACCATCTCGCCCAATTTGAGACTGGCTCTGGAAGGGTGTCAGGAGGATAAACCCGAGCGCAGCCCTACTGGGAAATTGTTTGTCCCAGACCGGTGGAAAAAGAGTGTGATGTCTGAGATTCATTGTTCCGCGTTGGCCGGTCATCCCGGAATTTTTGGTACCAGAGACTTGGTTAGTCGGTCCTTTTGGTGGCCTACTTTGTCTCGTGACGTCAGGGAATTTGTGCAGTCCTGCGGGACTTGCTCTCGCTCCAAGCCTTGCTCTCGCTCCAGTGGTTTGTTGATGCCATTGCCTGTGCCCAAGAGACCATGGACCCATATCTCTATGGATTTCATTTCCGACCTCCCTGTTTCTCAGAGAATGGCCGTTATCTGGGTGATTTGTGACAGGTTTTCCAAAATGATACATCTTGTGCCATTACCTAAGTTGCCTTCCTCCTCCGAATTGGTGCCTTTGTTCCTTCAGCACATGGTTCGGTTACACGGCATTCCTGAGAACATTGTGTCTGACAGAGGAGTCCAGTTTGTTTCCAGATTTTGGAGGACTTTTTGTTCTAAACTTGGTGTTCAATTGTCTTTCTCCTCTGCTTTTCATCCTCAGACCAATGGACAAACTGAGAGAACAAACCAGACATTGGAGACTTATCTGAGATGCTTTGTGTCTGCTGATCAAGATGACTGGGTCTCTTTTTTGCCTTTGGCTGAGTTTGCTCTTAATAATAGGGCTAGCTCTGCCACTTTGATGTCTCCATTTTTCTGCAATTTTGGGTTTCACCCTCGATTTTCTTCGGGACAGACGGAGGCTTCTGTCTGTCCAGGTGTTGACTCTGTTGTGGAGCGTATGCAGCAGATTTGGGACCAGGTAGTGGAGAGGTTGTCCCTCTCTCAGGAGAGGGCCCAGCGGTTTGCCAACCGGCATAGGACTGATGGTCCTCGGTTTTATGTGGGGGACTTGGTCTGGTTGTCCTCAAGAAATATCCCTATGAGAGTTGCATCTCCTAAGTTTAAGCCTAGGTTCATTGGACCTTATAAGATCTTGGAGATTCTTAATCCTGTTTCCTTTCGTTTGCTTCTTCCGGGGATATTTAAGATCCATAACGTGTTCCACAAGTCCTTATTGAAGAGGTTTGTCGAGCCAGTGGTTCCTATGGCTGCGCCTCCTGACCCTGTTTTGGTTGAGGGCAATCTGGAGTATGTGGTTGAGAAAATATTGGATTCTCGTTTTTCTAGACGGAAACTCCAGTATTTGGTTAAGTGGAGAGGTTATGGTCAGGAGGACAATTCTTGGGTGTTTGCTTCGGACATCCATGCTAGGAGACTGATCTGTGCGTATCACAGAGCTCATCCTGACCAACCTGGTTGCCCAAATGGGGGTTCGGTGACCCCTCCTCAAGGGGGGGGTACTGTTGTGAATGTGTTAGAAATGAATTCTGAGCAGAAGCTCCCTCTGGTGGTTACAAACAGTACTGAACCATTCAATGAGGATTGGCAATCAGGAGTTACAGACTGGTCTTATATAAGGGAGGTTCCCTCCCATCATGGTTGCCGGTGATCAATTGTTCTTGTCTCAACTGTGGTTCCTGGTTCACTTGGAAGCTTGCTGAGTCTTGCCTGCATCTTCTGCTATCAGATAAGATATTTTCTGCTTTTATTTTTGTGCTTGCTTTTGCATTGTTCCCTGCACTTCTGTGGAGGTCAGCCAGGTCCCCTCTGGGGGCTTGTGCTCCTCTCAGTTTATCTGAGCCTCTGTTATTTGTTCATTTGCCTTTTCCAGTTTTTTCAGTGGCTGCGGCTTAGTTTTGTGACACCAGAGAACTAATTTAGGTGGTAGAGGTCGTGTGATCTCAGGTGTTTTTGCAATTAGTAGAGTTGGTATTTTTTAGGGTTTTTTTGGATTGCAGTAAGTGTCCTTCCTATCCTTTTCTGTCCAGGTAGTTTGGGCCCCAACGTTTGCTCATACTATTTTCTGTCTGTGTCTGTATTTCCTCTTGTCTAACCGCCATTATATGTTTGGAGGCTTCCTTTGTTCTTTGGGGATCTGCTCTGGGGCAGATAGCTTTCCTCTTTCTATCTTTAGGTGTAGTTAACCTCTCAGGCTGTGACGAGGCATCTAGGACCAACGTAGGAATGCTCCACGGCTGCCTTTAGTTGTGGTGGTTAGTCAGGGTACTGCAATCCAGTAGATTCCAACCTCTCTGGTGTATTGCCGTTTTTGCCTGCTCTCCTCAGCTACCAAATCATAACAGGAACCTGACCATGGTAGGTACAAGGACCTTTTAACCACATGTGATCTAGTCACATGGTATAGACTGGACCAATAGCAGCGCTGGAGGCGGCGCATGTACAATGCGCTCCACAGGTCCCGTAAGCAAGAAGACGTCAGACCCCAGACATGAGAGCAGGAAATGACCTGCGCACAAGTATGGGGCCACCGAGACGCCTCCAGCATCGCAGGAAGAGGAAGCAGCAAAGCGCACGCGCACACACCGCTGACACAATACAGGTCCAATCACAGACACACTAATATCCAAATAAAGCAGTGTATTATTTATAATAACAATAACTACAACAGAGATAACTGTATATATTAAGATAATTGCAGATCATGGACGACGGGAAGGATGATGATGGAATATGCAGACAAGCAGGAACCTCTTGGTCCGAAAGATAAATAATCCATACAAAGCAGTTCACATAGGCACAAGGTCCGACTGGATATAGAAAGAATAATGCAAGAAATTAAAAATTGAAATTTACACAAATACAAAAAGGATTAAAACAATTAAATATACCCAGATAATGATCCGGAGAGGGGATCCAACACTGGGAAAGGCATACAAGTAAAATAATAAATGGAAAAAAAACAAAAACCAGAAAAGTAAGAAAATAATAACTGGGAATCAATGCCGGTAGATACATGTCAGGGATATCTCACATAAGGGATCACAAGAAAGAGGTAAACGATATAGACTCATTGAGCCCAGACGGGGTCATAGTATTTAATGTGACAATGCATGGAGCCTCAGGCCGTGCAAGGGCTTTTTTTATAGTCACCTCCTCGCACACCTAAATGGATACAATCAATTCCTCTTACCATAAAAGAGGAAGGGTCAGAGTTATGGTGATAAAAGAAATGCCGTGGTATGGTTTTGAGAGTAGTAGGATTGGCCGCTGTCCTGGCCGCACAAATGTCCCGCACATGCTCCCGCACCCTAATCCTCAGCTCTCTAGAGGTAAGGCCCACATATATTTTCGCACAACTACAAGTGGCATAGTATACTACATTTGTAGTGTTGCATGTGATCCGATGACGGATAGTAAAAGTTCTATTGCCATCAGAGGACTGGAAGTTGAAGCAGCGCGGGACATTTGCGCAGGCAAGACAGCGACCGCATGGAAATCATCCCAATGTGGGACCCCGTGACCCAAAAGGATTGATCAGAGGGGGGACATAATGGCTTTTGACGAGAAGGTCATTGAGATTCTTACATCTCCTGGCCGTCATTGCCGGAGAATCACCGAGAACAGGACCCAGGGAGGGTTCAGCACCCAAAACTGCCCAATGTTTTTGAAGGATCCGCCTCATATCCTCCCAGCCATGGTTATATGTCGAAATAAATCTGATGGGTGCCTGTCCATAAGATGGTGGATGGGTCCCACGTGATCTCAAAAGACTGTCGTGCGGAGTTGCCCTGGCCCTAAGATAACCTTTTTTAATACATCTGTTAGAATAACTGCGGGCACGAAAGCGAGATGTAAGGTCGGAGGCCTGTGCCTCAAACCGAACTTCAGATGAACAGATCTGCCTCATCCTCAAGAATTGCCAGACCGGGACGGCCCTAATGGTGGAAGGATTGTGTGCTGAGGACGCGTGAATCAGAGCGTTAACGGATGTAGGTTTATGATATACGTCAGTTTGGATATGACCAGAGCTATCAACCTCCAAGACAATGTTGAGGAAGCTGATTCTCTTCTGGTCATAATTGTATGTTAACCGAATGTTGGAAGAATTCCGATTCAGCGTCCCCATGAACTCCCCGAGCTGCTGCACCGTCCCATCCCACAGGAACAAAATATCATCAATATAGCGATGCCAGCACAGCACATGGGACGCTGCCGGTACGCCCCCGTCGCCAAAGATGGACCGTTCCCAGAAGCCTAGGAAAAGATTTGCATACGAAGGCGCACAAGCCGCGCCCATGGCTGTGCCGCGCATCTGCAAGTAAAATTGGTCTTTGAAAACAAAAAAGTTGTGGGTGAGAACATAGTGCAGCAGCTCGAGGATGAACTCACACAGGGGGCTGCCCAGGTCGGACGTCCCGAGGAAGAAGCGGACCGCACCGAGCCCCAGAGTGTGGTCGATACACGTGTACAGGCTCTCCACGTCGGCAGTCACCAACCAGGTGTTCGAGTCCACAAGGATGCCGTCCATCCTAGCCAGGGCATCCATAGTGTCACGTACATGTGATGGCAAGGTCTACACTAGCGGTTTCAGATAAAAATCAATAAATTGGCAAATCCAATCACATGGGCCATCAATACCCGAGACTATGGGACGCCCTGGAGGGTCGAGGGCATCCTTGTGGACTTTAGGTAAGAGATAAAAGGTGAGAACCCTGGGACATTTGATTGACAACCCATCAAAAAAAATTTTTAGTGATAATTTGATCATCCATGGCCTTGGTAAGAATGCTTAGGAGGCCGAGAGAGAAAGAATTCAGGGGATTGGAGGTAAGTCGAGTGTAGGTATTAGTATCCCTCAATTGGCGAAGGGCCTCCCGTTCATTCTTATTGTGAGGCCAGACTACAATGCTTCCCCCCTTGTCCGCCGGTTTGAAAACAACGTCTGAGAGGGACTGTAGTTGTGTAATAGCGAGTCGTTCATCATGTCTCAAGTTGTCAAAACGTCTCCTAGTGGAGAGTTTCTTAAGATCTTCACTCACCAGCCGGGTGAAAATCTCAATGGCCGGACTGAGGGACAAGGGGGGAAACCTTCTTGATCTGGGAAACAAAGAAGGTGGAAACCTACTTGTATTGGGTTCAGCCTGTTCGCCAAGGAGGTCCTCCAAATCCTGAAGAGTCCCTCTCTCGACCTCACTCATAGCATCCTGCCGGATCTTTTTGCAATGCAGTGTCTTAAGAAGCAATTTACGTGAGAATAAGTGCAGGTCCTTCAGGGCTGTGAAAAAATGAAACAAATTAGTCGGTGAAAATGAGAAACCTTTAGAAAGGACTCTCAATTGAACATCAGTGAGAGTATGATTAGATAAATTGAGTACCTGTAACCCCCCTGGGCCTGAGTCGGTGTAGACATATTAGTTTTGTTTTTAGTGGCCTGTCTCGTCGCAATCCGTCTGGATGAGCCGGCAGTTGCATTAGCGCCACTGAACGAAGGGGTTCTTGAGGGTACTTGCTCATCCTCAGATGTATTAGATCTCATGGATGTGGACCTAGATCTTGAAAATGACGAGCCTCTATATTGGGATCAAGATCGATCGTTTATGTTCCGCCATCTGTAGACGCGTGAATTAATTTTGTCATCCACATCCCTTTTGAATTTTTTGGATTTAGTTGTTTGTATTTCCTGAGCCCATTTATGGGACAGAACATGCATCTCTTCATTGAACTTTTTTAGTGCATCTCCACTCATCTCTTTGCGGAGTTTCACTTGTATTTCCTCCATTTCGGATTCAAGTGAAGCGATGGATTTTTCATTCATATCTTTGAGCAGTTCCAAGAACCCTTTTGAACATGTGTGTAACGAATGGAAGTGGAGGCAGAGATGGTGAAGTTCACATTCGTTTTTATTTTTTAATGTGGAACCTCGAGACCGCAGTCCGGGGGGCTCCGAAGGGGGCGTGACTAGTGAGCCCCGGGTACCCGTAGTAAGGCCCCTCGAACAGGACCAGAATGGAATACTCGGAGGACACAGGTGCTACCTCCAGTTAGACCCCGGACACGTGGCAGCTGTCCCAGAGGGACCAAAAGGATAACAGGTATATACAGAGTCCGTGGAGGGTTCTTGACGGAGAAGGGTAAGGTCCTGGTCCAGAATGGATGGTGGCAGGCTGGCTTCAGTGACCTTGTCACAGTCCACGGGTACGGATGGCTGATGGCGGAACGGGATGACACTTGCGCCAGTAATAGCCGAGATTGTCCAGGATAGCCAGATACGGGTTAGCAATGATCTGAGGAGACAAACAGTATAAGCGAAGCACAGAGACTGCAGACGCAGTGCAGACAGATCAGGAACAGAACCGGATGTAGCAATGATAGAACACGTTGCTCCGGCACTCCCCTTATGGTGGAGTGACCAGATATAGTACTGAGTGCGCTGCCATTGGTTAATTAGCTATTTCAAAAAATGCACGCTGCCCCTTTAAGAGAGACGGTGGGCGCGGCCTCGCGTCCTAAGCAAACTATTTGGAGGCCTGCTAGCAGCGTGCCAGGAAGTGGAGGAGGACACAGGACGCCGAGGAGCAGATGGGACAGGAGACCCCAGCCTGCGCGCAGACTGCTGCAGAGGGACAGCCAGAGGAACAGGTGAGTGACCAGGACGGAGTGCAGAGCCAGCGCGGGGACCTAGTGTAACAATGTGTTAGCAAGTGTCTCCCAATTGCTTTTGAAACCCTCGTCTAGGGTAGGAAACGAAGGGAAAACTTGTATCCTGAGACCCCTAGGTATGAGGTCCCTAGCAAGGTATCTATCCAAAAAAGCATGATTCCACCATATAAGAGTACGCCTTCTAAGTAATTCTTTAAATTGATTGATTAGAACCTGTATGTCCCTATTGGATCCCCCAGAACATACATCTTGTCCATCCTGTAATGAATCATCAATTAATTCGCGCCACGTTTGGTCACGTGCACGAAAGTCCATAGTAGGATAGGGGAACGCTGTGAAAGACACAGAAATAGTTAATATACACAAAAAACCCCACAGGCAAATGAGCCGATTGGTACAGTGCCAAACGTCCCAAATAGGGAGAGAAAGACACCCGCTCCGATTAGACATGTGTGGCAGGAGAAAGCAATGGAGCAAATAGGTGAAAAATATAATCAATCTTTATTCAACAGAATACATCATATAAAAAATATCACAATCCATAATATAGAGAGACAGAACAGGGTAGAACCAGAATGTACCACAGGGAAATTAACCCACAGTGCTATTTCATGTATAAAGTAACATATCAAGACAAGTATGGGTTAAAAAGTGCAAATGCATGAATTACAGCATATGTTACACAGGCAGTGCTGCTGGTGCTTGGATCCTAAGTCGCAGTAAGGGTAATAGTATCCATGTAAACAAAAAGAGCCAAGACACCAAGTAACTCACCAGGTAAAGTAGTAAAGATGTGTATCTTCGTACCGTGTTAGCCAGTAGATAGAAAAATATTTAGACTTGAGAGTCCTCAGTGGTTGATACCTTTTAATGGCTAACTGAAAAGATGGTAACAAATTGCAAGCTTTCGAGACTACTCAGGTCTCTTCATCAGGCTAGACTAATACAAAATCTGAAGAATCACATATTTATATACACAACAGGACACAGGAATAATGCAATAGGTAAGACAAGTGACGTGAAGCAGAACTGTCATTATGGCAGAGGGATGAACATAAATATTGGAACAGTTCATAGATAAGGAGAGAAAGTTTTATTGCCCTCTGATTGGGGTCTGGTATTGTGTTTTGATGCCCCTAGAAGGTCAGAGAAGCAGATTCCTTAATTGATATAGAAAGACATAAATCCATGTGACACATTCATTCCAGCACTAAGAGTGTCAAAGGTCATCATAAGTTTATATTCCCAAACCTTTCTATCTTTCTCAGATTTGAAGTTAGATTTTAATACAAGTAATTCCATATCCATCATGCTATGACCGGGCATACAAAAGTGTTTTGCCACAGGTAAATCCATTCTTTTTTCTCTTATTGTGTGGCGATGAGAATTCATCCTTGTTCTCAGTTTTTGCCCGGTCTCCCCCACATACAGACCCCCAGTTGGACATTTAGTACATATAATGAGGTGCACCACATTAGATGTGATGCAGCTGAAAGTACCTGGTATCTTGTAGTCCTGATGTGAGTTGGGGATCTTTATCTTGTCTTTGGTCATTATAGATGCACAGGTTTTACATTTCTTCTTGTTGCAAGGAAAGGTTCCTGCAGCTGTTGGGGAGGACAGGGAGCTTCTGACAATGATGCTTCTTAGATTTGGGGGCTGCCTAAAACATAGTAGTGGGGGGTCTGGAAATATGGATTGTAATCGGGCATCTTTTTGTAGTAAAGGTTGTAGTTTCCGTGCAGCTCCCCTTAGCATCTCCAGATTTGGATTGTAGGTGACCACTAGAGGCACCCGGTTATTTTCTTCTTTAGCTTTGTAATGTAGCAGGTGATTCCTTGATATTCTGGTGGCTCTTGTAATTTGGTTTTCAATTGTTCTTGGATGGTAGCCCTGGTTCAAAAAAGTCTTTCTGAGGCGACCAAGGTGTTCATCTCTATCCATGGGGTTGGGACATATACGGTTGTATCTGATGGCTTGGCTGTAGACAATAGAGTTTTTTATGTGTTTTGGATGGAAACTGTCCCATTTAAGGTATGTTGGACGGTCGATTGGCTTCTGATACAGGGATGTCTCTATTTCATTGTTCTTTAGCTTAATGGTGGTGTCTAAAAAGTTAATTTCAGTGCTGGAGTAGTTAAGTGTTAAGTTGATGGTGGGATGAAATTGGTTGAACTGTTCATCTTCAGGAGACTGGCACAGCTATGGGAAGTAAAATGGCTCCACAGTATGCAAATCTTTTCATGGCCAAGCTTGAAAGCGACTTTCTGTCCTCATGTCCCATCAGGCCTCGGGCCTACTACTGCTACATTGATGACATTTAATCATCTGGACGGAGTCTGAACAACAGCTAAAGACATTCCATGAACAGTTCAACCAATTTCATCCCACCATCAACTTAACACTTAACTACTCCAGCACTGAAATTAACTTTTTAGACACCACCATTAAGCTAAAGAACAATGAAATAGAGACATCCCTGTATCAGAAGCCAATCGACCGTCCAACATACCTTAAATGGGACAGTTTCCATCCAAAACACATAAAAAACTCTATTGTCTACAGCCAAGCCATCAGATACAACCGTATGTGTTCCAACCCCATGGATAGAGATGAACACCTTGGTCGCCTCAGAAAGACTTTTTTGAACCAGGGCTACCATCCAAGAACAATTGAAAACCAAATTACAAGAGCCACCAGAATATCAAGGAATCACCTGCTACATTACAAAGCTAAAGAAGAAAATAACCGGGTGCCTCTAGTGGTCACCTACAATCCAAATCTGGAGATGCTAAGGGGAGCTGCACGGAAACTACAACCTTTACTACAAAAAGATGCCCGATTACAATCCATATTTCCAGACCCCCCACTACTATGTTTTAGGCAGCCCCCAAATCTAAGAAGCATCATTGTCAGAAGCTCCCTGTCCTCCCCAACAGTAGCAGGAACCTTTCCTTGCAATAAGAAGAAATGTAAAACCTGTGCATCTATAATGACCACGGACAAGATAAAGATCCCCAACTCACATCAGGACTACAAGATACCAGGTGCTTTCAGCTGCATCACATCTAATGTGGTGTACCTCATTATATGTACTAAATGTCCAACTGGGGTCTGTATGTGGGGGAGACCGGGCAAAAACTGAGAACAAGGATGAATTCTCATCGCCACACAATAAGAGAAAAAAGAATGGATTTACCTGTGGCAAAACACTTTTGTATGCCGGTCATAGCATGATGGATATGGAATTACTTGTATTAAAATCTAACTTCAAATCTGAGAAAGATAGAAAGGTTTGGGAATATAAACTTATGATGACCTTTGACACTCTTAGTGCTGGAATGAACGTGTCACATGGATTTATGTCTTTCTATATCAATTAAGGAATCTGCTTCTCTGACCTTCTAGGGGCATCAAAACACAATACCAGACCCCAATCAGAGGGCAATAAAACTTTCTCTCCTTATCTATGAACTGTTCCAATATTTATGTTCATCCCTCTGCCATAATGACAGTTCTGCTTCACGTCACTTGTCTTACCTATTGCATTATTCCTGTGTCCTGTTGTGTATATAAATATGTGATTCTTCAGATTTTGTATTAGTCTAGCCTGATGAAGAGACCTGAGTAGTCTCGAAAGCTTGCAATTTGTTACCATCTTTTCAGTTAGCCATTAAAAGGTATCAACCACTGAGGACTCTCAAGTCTAAATATTTTTCAGGTAAAGTAGAGCACCATGGGTGTCCCTGGGCCAGAATGTACCACAGGTAGTGTTGAGCGATACTTTCCGATATCCAAAAGTATCGGAATCGGAATGGTATCGCCGATACCATTAAAATATCGGCGATACCCGATACCGATACCGGAAGTCCCATGTAAGTCTATGGGAACAAAATATCGCAACTAAAAAAACCTCTTTCTTTCCTTGTAAACACTAAATATACACACATAGAATACATATATATATATATATATATATATATATACATGTCATTGTGACATATATATATACATATATGTATAGTTTATACACTTCTACATAGTAAAATATCCTCTGATTCAATTGCCGGGTAAAGTCGGCTTCTGTGAAAAGACAGAAGCACCCGACATGAAATGACACTTGGTGTACATAGGGTTAACCATGTCTTTTCATGTCCTTTGCTATCTGATTTGCACAAACAATTACATCAGTCTATGTGTGCAAAATTTCACACCTGTAGGGGTTAATTAAAGGTGTAAATTCGTTGTAAAAAAAACAGACTTTTTTGCTACGAATTTACACCTTTAATTAACCCCTACAGGTGTGAAATTTTGCACACTTACACTCATGTAATTGTTTGTGCAAATCAGATATCAAACTACATGAAAAGACATGGTTAACCCTATGTACACCAAGTGTCATTTCATGTCGGGTTCTGCATTTTCACAAAAGCCGGCAATTGAATTAGCGGCTATTATACTATGTAGAAGTGTATGAACTATAAATATAAATATATATATATGTGTCACAAATTCAATGACATGTATATATATATATGAGGTGTAAAATTGCTGAAAAAAAATGCGTGGGCTCCCGCCCTATTTTCGCAACCAGACAGACAAAGCCAGTGAGTGGGGGCAGATAATAATAGCCCAGAGAGGGACCATTTTTTTTGGCCCCCCCGGCTACTTAACATCTGCCCCCAGACACCCCAGAAAGGGCAAATCTCTAATTAGATTTGCCCTTTCTGGCACTTTGCCCGTCTATTCCCATTGCCCTGTAGCGGTGGCGAATGGGTTAATAAGGGGTTAAAATGACCTTGCAATTGAAAGGTCACTTTAAGCCAGGTTAATAATTGAGAGCTGTCAATTAGACAACTATCAATTATTAATCCTATTGTATGAAAGAAAAATCAAACACACACACTTTAATAAAAAAGAAGTTTAATGAAATAATCACACAGTTTTTGACCATATTTTATTTACCTGCTAAAACCATTTCCTGTAATAAAAATAAAATAATAAAGCAAAATTATTCTTACCAATCCGATGCACAGTCAGGTCCCACGGTGTAATCCTTCAGAAAGGGTTAATGTTTACTGCAGGGACCGCAGCTAATGCTGCAGCCCCACAGTAAACCCCAAATGAATGAGCTCCTCTCCTGACTGACAGGAGAGGAAGTGGAAAGCTTAATTGATTGCTTTCCACTTTCACTTCAGGTCAGCCAGGGACACCATCAGTGACGTCAGAGGGAACTGATTAACAAAAATAGGGGTTCCCTTCGAAAAAAAAATGGCGTGGGGTCCCCCCTATTTTTGTTAACCAGCCAGATGAAGCAGACCGCTGAGGCCTGGATTTTCAGGCTGTTAAGGAGCCAAGATCCATGGACCTTGCCAGCCTGATAATACTAGGCCACAGCAGTCTGCATATCTTGGCTGATTAACAAAAATAGGGGATCCCCTCGAAAAAAATTGGCGTGGGGTCCCCCTGTGTAGCCCTGGTGTTAGGCACACGCAGTACCCTGGAGAGTGTATGGAGAGATAGCAGTTTAATGCTCAATACCCATTCACTCAACATACACTAGACACACCCTTAGGGTAGTGTAGTCACTTGTGAGGGAGTGGTCAGTGTATATTTGTTGAGTGATTAGAGTAGTCAGTTTCCTGTCTTCGGACAGAGCAGACGTGTGGAGTCTAGCTGGGACCTGGAGGGAGGAAGCAGTCCAGCCTGGTTCTATCTGCAGTTCAGCAAGTGGAGGCCAGTAAGGGCGAGATATAGATCACCTCAGCCTGGTCAGAGCTGTACCTCACTTGAAGACACTGGTAAAGAAAGAAGAGCTTAGTACAGAATTACTTCAGTCTCCTGTCTAAAGGACAGTGAAAGGTTCAGAGACGTGCTCCTGCCTAGTGGATAACTGAGAGTCTGGAACTAACTCTAAAGGAAGAGAAGAAGGAAGTGATTATATGACTTTTTGCAAGTGTGAGTGTTTATGCTACCAGCGAGGACAAGGCGAAAGGCACAGTGGAAAGATTATTTGAAAAGTGCTTTTGGATTGAAGAAGTCCTGCACATTGTAACCGGTCACTGGGGACCGAAGGATCACTATTAGCTTCAAGCATAGTGGTAAGAAAACCAGAGATTTACCGGACCTTAGGTCGCGGCAAACAGCCCCAAATAGTCAGTACGTAACTGGGGTCAGGGGGAGTGAGGACCTTGAGTCTCTGCAGGACAAGATAGGAATTCAGCTCTCTCACAGGAAGGCTCCGACCACAAAACTGACTGGGCAGTACAGCTATGGAATAGCTGGAGTTATAGAGGGAACTACGCTTCAGGCTGGTTGTACTCATCGTGTTGAAAGTAAAGGAGGCCCCTAACTTGTCCAGCTGCTATCTCGAAATACATTCTCCTTGGATCAGCCTCCCTGGGACCTGCCTGAACATCTTACAAGTAAAGGTATGGAAAGACGCTGACCGTGTGAGACTGAGTTATTTACTTGCATGCCTGCACAACCCTGCCTTAACTATCGACCTGAGGGAAGAGTCCCACCTGTAGGGGACCCGACATCTAGCTGCCTCACCATCCCCTCAGAGATCTACAGCAGCGCTGGTATAAATTACCAGAAGACTACAGGTGGCGTCACGAACTGTATATAAATCTATCCCCTGTAAATATACCCCCCAACATACGCCTGACCGCCAGGGCCACAGACCGAGCCACCGCTACCTGTGACAATCCCATAGACTTCTACGGGCTCGGCTCTGAGTACCCCATTGCCCTGGAAACCCACAATTGTGGTGCGTGGTCGAGACAAAAATTGGCGTCACGAACAGGATGCGAAACTCGCAAAATTGCGAGCCCTGTGTGCCTATGGAATTGTTTTTGTGAAAAAGGACTGTTTGCACTTTTGGCGCCAAAATCGCCATTTTTGTCGCCATATTCGCGCCCTCAGGCGCTGGAGAAGAAGGTGGGCGTACCTTCGTGGGCGTGTACCCCCATGTGGCGCGAAGAAAATGCCTGCCCTCTCAAAGTGCTATTACAACATGCGATCCTGCCCTACAGCAAAGGAGGTCCGCCTCCTCTTCACCTTTCCTGCAAAGAGGAGGAGACGCAAACCCCGCCTCCACGGAAGAGACCGGACGTTCTGGAGGAAGAAGGAAGAATCTTCTGGAACATCATGGAAGCAGGACGTGTGCAGCCGAGCAGGGAAGCGGAGGAAGGCAGGCCCCGTGCCCCAGCCAAGCTGCCACCAGCACCGGAGTCATCCGTGGTCCTGCACCTGCAGCAAGCATTGCTGGAGGTTAAAGAAGAAAATGCACGCCTGAAAAAGATGGTCCAGCACCAACCTGGATTTGAAGAGATCGAGAGATGCCGGCGTACCCTGGAGCAGCGGAGGCTGTGGGACGCGGTGTTCTCTCCCTTCGATGATCCTCTACGTCTGGAGTTACCGAAAATTCTGCTGCCCAAGGCAAAGGAGCAACCGGAGGCTGCCCCCGAAAGTACCAATCCTGATCCCACCGGTGAAGCGGTGGAGGCGAAGGAGGTTGAGGAGGTACTGCTAGTTCCGGAACTCCCGCCCGGCCAGGAGGCCGCAGCAGATGATCGAACCCCGGCGGGGACACCGGAGGGGTCCTGTCCGTCGTTACCAGACGTGGACTGGGACGAGATGGCGCGCCTGGATGACGTCGCCTATACCGCCCAGTGGGAATGTGAGTGGCAGCGTCGTGAGGAGAAGCAGAAACGCCAGCAGGAGGAAGAGCGGGAAGCTCAGCGGAACCGTCAGCGGCAACATGCAGAGCTGATCGCGGACAAGGAGAGTGTCCGGAGAGAGAAAGGTACCCTGAGGGAACCGCGGCGGCAGGGGTGTGTGACTGAGTTCCAGCTCCGGAAGGGCTGGGGCTTCATCCGTGAACCGGGCCTCTACCCAGGGGTCTTTGTTAGTCGCAGGGACGTAGAATCCCACCTACCGCAAGGCCATCCCGGGAGGGACTTAGTTAATGGAGACATTGTCACGTATACACGGCACTGGGGAATGAAGGGATGGTATGCCCTTAACGTCACCATCGTCCGTGACCCCGTCCCAGACGCAGGTAACGTCACCACTACCGCAGCGTCCCCGTCTCCAGCTCAAGCAGTATCCGGCCGTGCCCCAGCATCGCCCCCTGCAGGCTCATCGCAAATGAAAGCCACATCTACATCGCAACATGCGACCCAGTTTCCATCGCAATCCATGACACGATCCATATCGTTAACTGTGACTCAGATTGAAACGCAATCGGTGTCTCGCAAGGAGAATGTACCCGTTGCGCCCCTAGAGGTTCGCACAAGAACTGTGGCAACTCAAACCCTAATAGCAGCACATGACTTGTTAGTTATGGGATCTAGGGACCATCGCATTGTTCCAGCCCCCGGGGTGGAAAGTGTATTTGAAATAAATGAATAGTTAAACAGTAAAAACCGGTGAGATCCAGATAGGGGTCTCCCATAAGTAATGTTGTAAAAAGTTTAAGAATGTTTGCCAATTTTTGCACTAGTTAAACGAGTATATAATACATTTATATATTGCTAACAGTAGAATGCCCGGCTGGGTAAATAGAGAAAAGTTTCGCACTTTATTATTATTACAATGTGATATTATATCTGTGTCTTTGTTTTACAATGGACTTTGAGGTTGAGGACTGTGCCAGCCCAGAACTTATTTGTATATAGTTGCGCTTCGGTGCTTTATCTTGGTTTTACATAAAACCAGCACAACTACCTCTGAATACAAAACCCGTGTGGTGTGGCACTGAGTGAGGTCTGCATTCGGATGTCCTGCAGCCCACCCAGGACCCACGTTGAAGGTTTGGTGTGGGTCCTTCACAAGAATACTGTGTATTTATTGAACGTTTTGATGCCTTAATACTTTTTGTATTTTTCTATATTCAATGTGTTGTTTGCAACGTTCAAGACATCCTCACCTCCCGGATGGGACGAATTAATGTTTAATGTTGATGTTTTCATGCATAAACAAAACTGTCTCTTTGTATTTTACAGCCCGGGAGTGCTGTCTTTTACCATGGGGGAATGTGTAGCCCTGGTGTTAGGCACACGCAGTACCCTGGAGAGTGTATGGAGAGATAGCAGTTTAATGCTCAATACCCATTCACTCAACATACACTAGACACACCCTTAGGGTAGTGTAGTCACTTGTGAGGGAGTGGTCAGTGTATATTTGTTGAGTGATTAGAGTAGTCAGTTTCCTGTCTTCGGACAGAGCAGACGTGTGGAGTCTAGCTGGGACCTGGAGGGAGGAAGCAGTCCAGCCTGGTTCTATCTGCAGTTCAGCAAGTGGAGGCCAGTAAGGGCGAGATATAGATCACCTCAGCCTGGTCAGAGCTGTACCTCACTTGAAGACACTGGTAAAGAAAGAAGAGCTTAGTACAGAATTACTTCAGTCTCCTGTCTAAAGGACAGTGAAAGGTTCAGAGACGTGCTCCTGCCTAGTGGATAACTGAGAGTCTGGAACTAACTCTAAAGGAAGAGAAGAAGGAAGTGATTATATGACTTTTTGCAAGTGTGAGTGTTTATGCTACCAGCGAGGACAAGGCGAAAGGCACAGTGGAAAGATTATTTGAAAAGTGCTTTTGGATTGAAGAAGTCCTGCACATTGTAACCGGTCACTGGGGACCGAAGGATCACTATTAGCTTCAAGCATAGTGGTAAGAAAACCAGAGATTTACCGGACCTTAGGTCGCGGCAAACAGCCCCAAATAGTCAGTACGTAACTGGGGTCAGGGGGAGTGAGGACCTTGAGTCTCTGCAGGACAAGATAGGAATTCAGCTCTCTCACAGGAAGGCTCCGACCACAAAACTGACTGGGCAGTACAGCTATGGAATAGCTGGAGTTATAGAGGGAACTACGCTTCAGGCTGGTTGTACTCATCGTGTTGAAAGTAAAGGAGGCCCCTAACTTGTCCAGCTGCTATCTCGAAATACATTCTCCTTGGATCAGCCTCCTGGGACCTGCCTGAACATCTTACAAGTAAAGGTATGGAAAGACGCTGACCGTGTGAGACTGAGTTATTTACTTGCATGCCTGCACAACCCTGCCTTAACTATCGACCTGAGGGAAGAGTCCCACCTGTAGGGGACCCGACATCTAGCTGCCTCACCATCCCCTCAGAGATCTACAGCAGCGCTGGTATAAATTACCAGAAGACTACAGGTGGCGTCACGAACTGTATATAAATCTATCCCCTGTAAATATACCCCCCAACATACGCCTGACCGCCAGGGCCACAGACCGAGCCACCGCTACCTGTGACAATCCCATAGACTTCTACGGGCTCGGCTCTGAGTACCCCATTGCCCTGGAAACCCACAATTGTGGTGCGTGGTCGAGACACCCCCTATTTTTGTTAACCAGCCAGATGAAGCAGACCGCTGAGGCCTGGTTTTTCAGGCTGGTAAGGATCCAATATCCATGGACCTTGCAAGCCTGATAATACCAGGCCACAGCAGTCTGCTTAGCTTGGCTGGTTAACAAAAATAGGGGATCCCCTCGAAAAAAAAACGGCGTAGGGGTCCCCCTATTTTTGTTAACCAGCCAAGTAAAATGCAGACTGCTGCGGCCTGGTATTAAAAGACTGTCAAGGCCCATGGATTTTGGCCCTCAACAGCCTGATAATACCAGGCTACAGCAGCCCCACATTTGGCGCATCAAAAGATGTGCCAATTGTGGCACTTTACCCGGCTCTTCCCACTGCCCTGTAGCGGTGGCAAGTGGGGTAATAAGGGGTTAATGTCACCGTTGATTGCACGGTGACAATAAGCCCGGTTAATAATGGATAGGCGTCAATAAGACACCGATCCATTATTAATCCCAAAGTTATTAAATGTATAAAAAAAAGACAAAGCAAGAAAAAAGTCTTTTAATGAAATAAAAGAGACAACACAGTTTTAATTTTTTTTTATTACTCTCTCATTCCTGCGACGCCATCGATCTCCTGTAAAAAAAGAAAAAAAACAAACCAACAGTATACCACCTGTCCGACGCAGTCCATAACGACAGTCCCACGACGTTCCAGCTCTGCTACATCGCAATGACAGGCAGAGCCTGTCATTGCAACGCAGCACAGCTGATTACCTGCTTCCCCGGCGGTGACGTCATCGGACTGCTTTACGGCCGCGATTACCCAGCAGTCACTGCAGTTATCGCGAGAAACTGCATGTGACCGCCGGGGAGAAGAGGATGGCGGCCATTAAGCAGTCCGGGATGTGACCGCCGGAGATCTTCTGCCGGGTAAGTGCCGCTGACTCCTGACAGACCTGACAGTGACAGTGACAATTCCGATTCCGGTATCCGATATGACGAAAATATCGGTACTCGGAATCGGAATTCCGATACAGCCAATATCGGCTGATACCCGATATTTGCAGTATCGTATCGCTCAACACTAACCACAGGGAAATTAACCCACAGTACTATTTCATGTATAAGGTAACATATCAAGACAAATGTGGGTTAAAAAGTGCAAGTGAATGAATTACAGCATATGTTACACAGGCAGTGCTGCTGGTGCTTGGATCCTAAGTTGCAGTAAGGGCAATAGTATCCATATGAACAAAAAGAGCCAAGACACCAAATAACTCACCAGGTAAAGTGGAGCACCGTGAGTGTCCCTGGGCCAGGTATAGAGAATCCCCAGACGCACGTTTCGCGTGCAGGAAGCACCGCTTTTTCAAGGGGAACCTGACCATGGTAGGTACAAGGACCTTTTAACCACATGTGATCTAGTCACATGGTATAGACAGGACCAATAGCGGCGCTGGAGGCGGCGCATGTGCAATGCGCTCCACAGGTCCCGGAAGCAAGAAGACGTCAGACCCCAGACATGAGAGCAGGAAATGACCTGCGCACATGTATGGGGCCGCCGAGATGCCTCCAGCATCGCAGGAAGAGGGAGCAGCAAAGCGCACGCGCACACACACCGCTAAACCACCAATAGAATAAGGATATAGATAGTAAATATATACAGTATAATACCATCCCAAGGCCAATCGCTGACACCTCCAGACAAGGCAAGGCGCGGGAGCGCTGCCTAATCCCAGCGGTTCATCAGCAGCGCAGCTGTATACCGTCCTCCATACTGGGGTCTCCTCTATTGTTAACCGCTTCAGCACTTCTATTGGAGGATTTCTAACCTGGCTCTTACTGTTCTATTACATTCTATGATTGGCACTGGACTATTACTAAGCGTTATTTGACAAAGGTCCTGGTTGGGCCGAAACGTTATTTATCGCTTTCTCTTTGTCCTTAAACGTTGCCTAATTTGTTAATAAATATATTACTCAGCATTTCAAAAATATCATTTTAGAGTGCGGTGTTCTCCTTTATACTATTGGGGATCTTCTGGTCCGTTGCACCTGCACCTACCCTACTTGTTAGTTGTGTGCACGCCCACTTCTACTCCACAATACAGGGCCAATCACAGACACAGTAATATCCAAATAAAGCAGTGTATTATTTATAGTAACAATAACTACAACAGAGATAACTGTATATATTAGGATAATTGCAGATCATGGACGACGGGAAGGATGATGATGGAATATGCAGACAAGCAGGAACCTCTTGGTCCGAAAGATAAATAATCCATACAAAGCAGTTCACATAGGCACAAGGTCCGACTGAATATAGAAAGAATAATGCAAGAAATTAAAAATTGAAATTTACACAAATAAAAAAAGGATTAAACAATTAAATATACCCGGATAATGATCCGGAGAGGGGATCCAACACTGGGAAAGGCATACAAGTAAAATAATAAATGAAAAATAAAGAAAAAAACAAAAACCAGAAAAGTAAGAAAATAATAACTGGGAATCAATGCCGGTAGATACATGTCAGGGATATCTCACATAAGGGATCACAAGAAAGAGGTAAACGATAAAGACTCGTATACAGTAAATATAAAAGTCTACACACTCCTGTTAAAATGACAGGTTTTGTCATGTAAAAAACTGTAACATAAGAATCATTTCAGAATGTTTGCCAAATTTAATGTCATCCATATTCTAAAAAAATCAATTGAAAAATAAATGGCTATATTTCAGGTGGGTAAAGAAAAAATAATTAAAATAATGTGGTGATACAAATATGCACAGCCTTAAAAACTAATGCTTTGTTTAAGTACCCTTTGAATTTATGAAGACATTCAGTCTTTTTGAGTAGGAGTCTATCAGCATGGTACATCTAGATTTGTCAATATTTGCCCACTTTTCCTTGCAGTAGCGCTCCAAATCTTTCCGATTTCTAGGTCATCGTCTGTGTACAGTGCCCTCTTTAGGTCATCCACAAATTTGCAATTGGATTCAGGTCTGCGTTTTGGTGGACCATTCAAAAACTTTATTCTTCTTCTCTTGAAATAATTTTTTGGTTGATTTGAAGGCATGCTTAGGGTCACTTTTGTGCTGAAATGTGAAATTCCTCTTCATCTTCAACTTTATAGCAGAGGCCTTAGGGTTTTGCTGCAAGATTGACTGATATTTGGAAAAGTTTATAATTCCCTCCACCTTGACTGAAGCCCCATTTTCAGCTGCTGAAAAACAGCCCCAAAGCATAATGCTGTCTCCACCATGTTTCACTGTGGGTATGGTGTTCCTTTGGTGATACAGTGTTGGCTTTGCACCAAGTATGCCATTTGGAATTATGACTAAAAATTTTAACCTTGGTTTCATAAGACTATAATAAGTTGTACTACATGCTTTTGGCATGGCAGTTTTGAATTGTGTTTTGGCAAAACATAGCTGTGCTTGGATGTTTTTCATTGTAAGAAAAAGCTTCCATATTGCAATCTTACCCAACGATTCACTGAAAAAGGACAAAAATTAATAAAAGGAATCACAGAAAAGAATATAAACATACTTGCAATACCATATCCAGACACAGATGCCTAACAGAAGCAAAATACTAATAAAACAGCCACTCACTAACCCACCAAACATCTGTGGGGTGGCTGTCTAGTATTCAAAATGCACACAGTCTTGCACAAGGTGACATTCACAATATTAAGTGAGATGCACCTCTGTCCATATAATAGCCTATTATCAACGCCCCTACTATTACATCAGGTGGGCTGCCAATACCATACATACATCCACAGGATAGACACTCCACTTTAGCCAGCCACCCCTGGAGAGTCACGTCTTGTACCCTGCATAAAAAAATGGAAAAAAGATGTATATAAGCATGAGATATTTGTCGACAATTTGGCCAAATTTCAGAAGCATAGTATTTAGTATAGGGACTCACAAGACATTGAGGACCCCAGATGGGTGTTGTGAGCTTGTGTATTGTGTATAAAGTAAAATAAAATAACTGTGGCTTGGTCATTATTAATCCCAACTGTTAAGGTATAGTGGCAGAAAAAGCATATTTCACATGTAGAAAAAGAGAATTGAAGAGGAGAAGGTCCTAATACTGCTTACAAAGATATAATGATGTGGTCATCATTGACTCTACACAATACAAGACAATCATTGAGGAAAATCTGTTAGAGGCTGCAGAAGACTTGAGACTGATCCGTAGATTCACCTTTCAACAGTACACTGACCATAAACATACAGGCAGAGCTACAATGGATGGTTTAGTTCAAAGCATATTCATGTGTGTGAATGGCCCAGCCACCGTCCAGACCTAAATCTCATTGAGAATCTGTGGCAAGACTTGGAAATTGCTGTTCACAGACGCCTCCATCCAATCTCACTGAGCTAGAGCGAGTGTGCAAAGAAGAACGGGAAAAAATGTCAGCCTCTAGGTGTGCAAAGCTGGTAGAGACAGACCCTAAAAGACTTGCAGCAGTAATGGTTGTGAAAGGTGGTCCTACAAGGTATTGACACAGGGGGCTGAATACAAATGCACGTCAAACTTTTCAGATTTCTGTTTTCAAATATTTAGAAAACCATGCGTCACTCCCTTTACACTTATAAATACTGGCTACTTTGGTTCAGTGTATCACATAAAATCCTATTAAAATACATTTAAGTTTGTGGATGTAATGTGAAAAAATGTGAAAATGTTCTTGGAGTATGTAAGAGTTTTTCAAGACACTGTATGTGTAGTAAATATATAACTTTTTGGGGTAGAGGAATATAAAAAAGAGAAATTCTGTGATTGTTTTGGAGTTTTTATATTTATATGGCGTCCACTATGCTGTCTAAATAACATATTAGCTTTATTCTATTTTTATGCGTTTTTTATTTTAATTTCTTTGAACACTTTATCTACAGTACTTACACACTTTTGGTTCCACTAGAGCATTTCACCATGTCATCACAGAGAATTATGCATGTCAGTGTAAAACATGCCAATTTGGCCCTTTCACAACAGATCTCCACCCCGCTATGGTGTTGATGGAGCAAAAAAAGCATCTGAGAAGTTAGACAGTCTGTATCAGACTTATCTCTGACTCCAGTCCTTGTAACAATGTGTCAGCTGCAATATGTAGCTGGACAATTTTCTCTTGTGAAAAGGATTTATGGACTGAGAGCAGAGTAAGCCGCTGTTGGTGTAGCAGCAATAAACTGTAATTTGTGAGGGAACTTATTAAAGAGGTGCTCCAGATGCTGCATTGCTGTCTATCTACCATGGCTGGGCATGGGCAGCAAGGTTGATGTCCCGACATGAAGTCACAACACAGAAAACGGTACAACGTTATTTTCTAGAACACTTCCAGCAGGAGGTACAATTTTCTACAGGAACGTTCTACAATTAGTTATTAGTATGTTCTACTCTTCTCCCTCTCTCACACTGATGAGGATGCTTACACTTGCATCACCCTTTTTCCGGCACAACACTCTCAGGCTTTTACTAAGGCTTAATTAGACCACACAATTAACTGCTTCTCTGCGATGGTCACGGATAGGCAGTGCCTCACCTGATGTGACCCATGATGGTCATGGAGAGTAGTGCCTCACCTGATGTGACCCATCAAATTTGCTTCTATGTGGGCCTGTCCACAACTGGACCGTCATGCTTTTCACACCCTCAGAGATTCTTTTACACCTGACTGTTCGGAGCCAGGTGGCTGGGCATTCTACATACACACTGGTCAATCACCCCTAGTGTATGACACAACATGGAACAGTAAACACCATTAGTCAGGGTTAGCCTTGGTGTGAATTGATTCTTAGGGCCTGGTCCATCTGCAACACTGTGGCTACTGGACGGTTGCACTAAGAACCATCTTACCTGATGGCATTCACAGGTTTTCTTTTGAGTTGCTCACCTGGTGTGATATCATCGTGAGGCTTGACACTCCCATTCGGTGGCATACACAATGCATTAGCACATTGCGACTAATGGATACATGAACTCCAATGTTGCTGTAAATGTTAAAAACGTAGGCTACTTAGATAGGTTTTTTTGATCAAAGAGAGCAGAAGCCATCCAACCATGTCAAGGTGCACCTTTTACTATAGATGGTCCCTAAACATTAAATGTCCTACCTCTCCATGTGCCAAAGCAGACCTCATCTGAATGGGGCCAGAGATAACTGATGTGGCCACAGGTTCTGCAAATCAATTCACACCAAGTCTTGACAGGACAATCTGACCCAGTGTCACACAGTAATATGACCGTTGATTTACTTGGTAGTTCAGTCACTCCAGGTATAGCTTAGTGTGGTCAGTGTCCATGGGACAATACTAACAGCAGATGGAACGAGAATAATGTGGGAGGCCAGCCTTCAATCTGTGACTGGTGATAGGGTGTCCAGAGCTACGAGAGCTGGGTTTTATGATACGGAGACACCTCAACACTAGATTGATTTCTCACCATGTCATAACTGAAGTTTACCAGAAACTGGTTATATAATCCAGACTGGGTAAAGGTACATTACCAAGATTATTGCTTTCAGCTGTCAATTTAGAAACCATTTCTATTCCTTTGTATTCCTTGGAACACCCCTTCAAAATATGATAGATTTTATTATGCATTTAATTACGGATAAGCAAAAAAATGGCAAAAATATACTGCGTTTTCTAGGAGTTAATAAAATCACTACTGTTACCAGTGGGTATGATTCACATATGAAGCAGGGCAACCAGGAGATGTTCAAATGAGTGTTTGACTGAAGAAGGGGGCTTCACATTACACGAGAGACTTCATCTAATAAATCGTTATGCTGTTGGTTTCTTATTGCTTATTTGGCCCAAGACAAGAAACATTTTCCAGGGCTTTTTGTAATTAAGGTTTGATCCTTGTTGCCCTTTACAATTGGTGTCTTAGCCCAGGAAAGGTAAGTATTAGAAATGATCGAATCGATTCAACCCAAGTTTGAGTTCAGTTTCCTGAAATCCGCAGGATTCAAATCTGACAATTTGATTTGATTGCCCAAAAACGTCCATCACCATTTTACAAAAGTGTATCTCTCCCGGACTGCGGCATGGACTTCCCCGACATTCCTGGCAGTGGAGCGGCTGTCTGTCTCTCATCCACTCTTGGATTGGGTAACACAGCTCATCACACTCGTCACTCAGGCTAATCAAACAAGACAGCTCTAAATGATATAAAGAGCCTACCATTATGCATAATGACGGCAAACAGACACAGGATTCACAAGTCCATAAGGGACATCACACATTGTTCTATGCCAGGACTGTGCCCATTTCTCTTGCATCTGACTTCCAACTTACTAGGACCACCTAACCCCTTCATTTCTTTTTCTTTGTTTTACCTCCCTTTCTTTCAAGAGCCATAACTTTTTTATTTTTCCATCAATGAAGCCATATGAGGGCTTTTTTTTACGGCACGATTTGTACTTTTTATTGACATCATTTATTTTATCATGTGATGCACTGGAAGGCGAGAAAAAAATTCTAAGTGCGCTGAAAGTGCAAAAAAAGTGCAATTCCACAATTTTTTAGTTTTTTTTATTTACCATGTTCACGATATGGTAAAACGGGCTGGACAATATGATACAGCAGGTGAGTATGATTACGCAGATACCAAATATGTATAGTTTTTTCTTATTTAAGTAGTGAAAAAAAATTGTAAATTCATTAAAAATAAAACCTATAATCCTGGCATTTCAATTTTTTTCCTTGTGCCGCTGTTTACCGACCAGATTAATTTACTTTTTATTTTGATAGATCAGACTTTTCTGAACACAGTGATATCAAATATGTGTATTTTTTAAATTGTTTTATTTTTAATGAGATAAAAGGGGGTGTGAACTCTTTTTTTATTGTTTTCTTGTTTTTAAATATCAAAAGACTGACTGTCACTCCCAAACAAAAATCAGGTGTGTACAGGTGCTTACTAAAAGTAGCCATCTTTATATATAACTAACAAAATAAAATAGCACCCTGTAGTGTTATAGCATGAAAACATGAAATATATGAAATATGAACTGCATTACTGCTCTAAAAAATAGGAAAAATTGAGAATACTCAATGAACTTTTTTGAATTTACCAAATGGCTGCAAACAAAGAGTGAAAAATTTAAAGGGGTCTGAATACTTTCCGTACCCACTGTAAATGCAGGCTATCAGCCCATGAGAGGAGTCATAACTCTGAATGGGTTAAGTATACAGTCAGGGCCAGAGATATTTGGACAGTGACACAATTTTCGCGAGTTGGGCTCTGCATGCCACCACATTGGATTTGAAATGAAACCTCTACAACAGAATTCAAGTGCAGATTGTAACGTTTAATTTGAAGGGTTGAACAAAAATATGTGTTAGAAAATGTAGGAATTGTACACATTTCTTTACAAACACTCCACATTTTAGGAGGTCAAAAGTAATTGGACAAATAAACATAACCCAAACAAAATATTTTTACTTTCAAAATTTTGTGGCGAATCCTTTGGAGGCAATCACTGCCTTAAGTCTGGAACCCATGGACATCACCAAACGCTGGGTTTCCTCCTTCTTAATACTTTGTCAGGCCTTTACAGCCGCAGCCTTCAGGTCTTGCTTGTTTGTGGGTCTTTCCCTCTTAAGTCTGGATTTGAGCAAGTGAAATGCATGCTCAATTGGGTTAAGATCTGGTGATTGACTTGGCCATTGAAGAATGTTCCACTTTTTTGCACTCATGAACTCCTGTGTAGCTTTGGCTGTATGCTTGGGGTCATTATCCATCTGTACTATGAAGCGCCGTCCAATCAAGTTTGCAGCATTTGGCTGAATCTGGGCTGAAAGTATATCCCGGTACACTTCAGAATTCATCCGGCTACTCTTGTCTGCTGTTATGTCATCAATAAACACAAGTGACCCAGTGCCATTGAAAGCCATGCATGCCCATGCCATCACGTTGCCTCCACCATGTTTTACAGAGGATGTGGTGTGCCTTGGATCATGTGCCGTTCCCTTTCTTCTCCAAACTTTTGGCTTCCCATCGTTCTGGTACAGGTTGATCTTTGTCTCATCTGTCCATAGAATACTTTTCCAGAACTGAGCTGGCTTCTGGAGGTGTTTTTCAACAAATTTAACTCTGGCCTGTCTATTTTTGGAATTGATGAATGGTTTGCATCTAGATGTGAACCCTTTGTATTTACTTTCATGGAGTCTTCTCTTTACTTTTGACTTAGAGACAGATACACCTACTTCACTGAGAGTGTTCTGGACTTCAGTTGATGTTGTGAACGGGTTCTTCTTCACCAAAGAAAGTATGCGGCGATCATCCACCACTGTTGTCTTCCGTGGGCTCCCAGGTCTTTTTGGATTGATGAGTTCACCAGTGCTTTCTTTCTTTCTCAGGATGTACCAAATTGTAGATTTTGCCACTTCTAATGTTGTAGCAATTTCTTGGATGGGTTTTTTTCTGTTCTTGCAGCTTAAGGCTAAGTTCACACGTTGCGGAATTGCCGCGGAAATTTCCGCGGCAATCCCGCACTTCTCCCGCAGGAAATACGCACGTTTTTTTATGCTGATTCCCGCCAGAATAATAGCGTTTTGCAAGCGTAATTAGCTTGCAGAATGCTAGCGTTTTCCTAGCGATCTGTAGCATCGCTTGGAAAACTGATTGACAGGTTGGTCACACGAGTCACACATAGTGTTTGACACGTGTGACCAACTTTTTACTATTGATGCCGCCTATGCCGCATCAATAGTAAAAAGATCTAATGTAAAAATAATAAAAAAAATAATAAATAATGATATTCTCACCTTCCGGCGGCCCCCGCAGCCTTCCCGCCTTCAGCGACGCTCCCGGCAACTTCCGGTCCCAGGAGTGCTTTGCAACAAATCACACCGATGACGTAGCATCTCGCGAGACCGCTATGCCATCTGGGTGATTCTCGCAAAGCACTCTTGGGACCGGAAGTTGCCGGGAGCGTCGCTGAAGGCGGGAAGGCTGCGGGGGCCGCGGGAAGGCTGCGGGGGCCGCCGGAAGGTGAGAATATCATTATTTTTTATTTTAATTATTGTTTTACCAGGGATATGGTACCCAGGGCCTGGAGGAGAGTCTCCTCTGCTCCAGACCCTGGGTACCATCCGCACATGAACCGCTTACATTGCGCATAGTGGGCATAGCCACATGCGGAAAGTAAGCGGTTCAATGCATTCCTATGGCGGCGGAATCACCGCGGTTACGCTAAATTAATGAACATGTTGCTATTTTTTCCGCAAAGCGTTTTTTTCGCGGAAAAAAAACGCAACATGTGGCCAAAACATGCGGAATCAATTAACATGTATAGGATGCTTAATGCTTGCGTTTTTATCGCGTTTTTACCGCGGAAAACCGCGGAAAAACCGCGAAAAAAACGCAATTATTCCTGATCGTGTGCACTTAGCCTAAGGATGGCTTGTTTCACCTGCATGGAGAGCTCCTGTGACCACATGTTTCCTTCACAGCAAAACCTTCCAAATGCAAACACCACACCTCAAATCAACTCCGGCCCTTTCATCTGCTTAATTAAGAATGACATAACAAAGGGATTGCCCACACCTGTCCATGAAATAGCCTTGGAGTCATTTGTCCAATTACTTTTGGTCCCTTTAAAAACAGGGTGGCACATGTTAAGGAGCTGAAACTCCTAAACCCTTCATCCAATTTTAATGTGGATACCCTCAAATGAAAGCTGAAAGTCTGAACTTCAACTGCATCTGATTTGTTTTGTTTCAAATTCATTGTGGTAATGTCTAGAACCAAAATTAGATAAATGTTGTCTCTGTCCAAATATTTATGGACCTAACTGTATTAAAAAGAGCAGCATACCAACCATTTCCATTTACATTCCACCTGGAATCCGCTTGAAAAAGCATTATAAAAGAACGCCATAAAATAAACATAGTGCACATTGATTTGTGTCATGTCACTTCTTTAAACGTTCCTTTGGTCAGAAACCCTTAAAAGAAGTGACATGCTCATTCTTTATACAGCTTCCATTGGAAATCCACCTGCTCTCTATACTTTACAGTATAGAGTGAAAGACACTGGTGGCGGAGTAGCCTCAGGAGCAAAGCCACTGTCCGCGGGCAAAGCCACTGTCCGCTGGTGATTTCCTGAAGACGCTTCGCCTGGGAAAACTCAGTGGCTGTGCCCACGTCTAAAAGGCACAATGTGCACACAGACTTAGTCACATCATTTCAGTGCAGATAAACTATCTGAGTCTCTTAGAAGAATTTGCCAAAACTGGAGAATTCAAATATCAAAACATTTTTATTATCTCCAGTATCTATGTTAGACTTGGTCCATCTACAGAGGACACCATGTAGTTAGCAGATGAGCCCATACAATTTGATCAAACTCTATTTTACATTCCTCAGTTCCATATTCATAGTCTATATAGCATTAATGCAGTTCACATTTCATATATTCAGCCTTCAAAATTCACATAGCCAATGCTCACATACACTTAGTGTGCGTTATGGATGGTTGTATTTATTGTTGGGCTCAGATGAAAGTCATTTTCCGCACATTTCTACACTATCATGTGTAGCTGCCAGACTGAGACTGCCATATATACAGCTTTATAGCTTTACTGATGAGAACGTAACTGGCACAAGGATGAGTTCTACAAACACCAGAGGTTATTATTAATTGCAGTTATGATGCTTCCAGCTTATTCTTCATCTCAATCTGCAAAATAGCATTGTCTCTGCTTTTATAGACTTCTGTAATGAAGAATCCTACAGATAGTTGTACCCTGCAGTGTGTATAATACACTAGATTGATAAGACTCATGCATATAACACATACAGACGTGCCATAGCTAGAAATCTATAGACTGTGACCCATGATTTATGACTTTGAATAAAGTTGCCTATTTAGCCTTATGGGAATGATTCGGCACATATGGTTATCACACTGGTACTGTATGCAGCGTGTTATCATACAATGCTGAGATAGCAACCTATATCACTATTGTGACATTAGCAGAAACTGTGAAATCCCTGACATTATTATTTTGCTAAACAGATAAGCCAATGGGTGTAACTGAAAAAGGGGCGGCCTCTCATGTTGTTATGGGGTCCGTGTCTCTTTAAAAGTGCAAGTCCAGGCCAGCACATTAGGTACCGTCCAGTCCATCTGCACTAACCTGAACCAATCATGACTTTCTCTGAAGCTGAGAAGGCTGCCATCGCCTCCCTGGCATCCAAGATTGCTGGCCATGCCGATGCCATTGGAGCAGAGGCTCTGGATAGGTAACACCAACTTGTCGTCTTCTCATACATACTAATGATTCCTAATGACTTTTCTCATAGTGTATAAAGATGTATTCGATCAAATTTTACTCTAATGTTTACAGAGGGTACAATAAAGTATATCACATAATAATAATTGACCATATAGTTCTATTCTGTGCTCTTTTCTCTTGGTTATTATTCATGTGTATCATACTACCTGTCTGCATAATATAACCTTTTTGTAATATGCTATAACATATTTCATTGAAAAAGTTTCTGATTAAAGGGGTTGTCTCATTAGATGGCAGACCTGCAGTGTTTTTAGTTGATTTACAGCCAGCCTTTATTAGAAAAATAGGTTCTCTTTATGAGATAATCCCTTTAACTATCACATACTGTATTAAATATAGCTTGATTTATTCTATTTTAAGTCTTATTATTACGGGTTGGAAAAAAAATTGTTATTTCTATCATAAAGTGGAGATTTCTTTAGCCATCACAGACATATGACCAATGACCTAGTACAGTATCACAATGCTATTTATGTTCTACATTAATCATATGTTCTTTTCCCGCAGGATGTTCCAGAGCAACCCTCAGACCAAAACCTACTTCAGCCACTTTGACCTGAGCTCCGGCTCCAAAGATCTCCACAGCCATGGAGGAAAGGTTGTGAAGGCCATTGGCAATGCTGCCCAGCACCTGGACAACATTGACCATGCTCTGTCCTCCCTCAGTGACCTTCATGCCCAGAAGCTCAAGGTTGACCCTGGCAACTTTAGGGTAAGAAGTCCGGTCATTTATCCATCTAATCACATGACAGATTACAAAAAAATTGTCTAGTTTGTAAACTTTACACTTAGCTTAGATGCAAATGTGTAGCCCTGGTGGTGGGCACACGCAGTACCCTGGGGAGTGTATGGCGAGACGGCGGCTTAATGCTCAATATGCATTCATTCTACACACACTGGACACACCCTTGGGGTAGTGAAGTATACTCTAGGGAGTGGTCAAAGTAGTGGGTGTAGGGTGATTTTAAAAAGAGTCTAGTTCCTGTCTCTGGACAGAGAAGACGTGTGGAGGAGAGCTTAGACTTCTGTGAGAAGACGGAGGGAGAAAGGAGTCTAGCCTGCTTCATAACCAGTTCAAATAGTGGAGTCCGGTATAGGTTTTGACATATACCTTAGTCTGGTCAGAGCTGGATTATCTCTCAGCACACATTGAAGAAAGGAAGGAGTATCAGCACAGAAAGACTTCAGCGTTCCTGTCTAAGGACAGTATCAGGTACAGAGACGTGCTCCTGCCTGTGATAACTGAGCATCTGTGGCTGGCTTCATTGGAAGGAGAAAGATTGGAAGTGACTGCTCGACCCCTGGCTAGTGAGAATGTTTATGTTACCAGCGTGGACAAGGCGAAAGGCAAGTGGATTATAGAATTGGTGCTACAGGATTGCATAAGTCCAGCACCCTGTTTACCGGTCACTGGGGACCGAAGAGTCGCTGTTGTTTCAGGCACAGAGGCAGGAAAACCAGGAATCTACCGGACCCTAGGTCGCGGCAGACAAGCCCCTTATAGTCGGTACGTAGCTGGGGTCAGGGGGATGAAGACTTTGGCGTTCTGCAGGACAAACATAAGTATTCAGCTCCTTCACAGGAGGACCCCTAACACTAAGCTGACTGGGCAGTTACAGCTAAGATTAGCTGGAATCATAGAGGGAACTACGCTTCAGGCTGGTTGTACTCGTTTATTGGAGTTAAAGGAGGCCCCTAACTTGTCCAGCTGCCGTCTCAAAATACACTCCCTTTGGATCAGCCTCCCCGGGACCTGCCTTGACATTCAGCAAGTAAAGGTATGGAAAGACATTGACTGTGTGAGACTGTGTTATTTACCGGCACCCGACTTCACCATCTTAACAGACTTTGAGGGAAGAGTCCCACCTGTAGGGGACCTGACATCTAGCTGCCACACCATCCCCTCAGAGATCTACAGCAGCGCTGGTACCCATTACCAGAATACTACAGGTGGCGTCACGAACTGTATATAGTTATCCCCTGTAAATATATCCCCCAACAACATACGCCAGACCGCCCGGGCCACAGACCGAGCCACAGCTACCTGTGACACAAATCCCATAGACTTCTACGGGCTCGGCTCTGAGTACCCCATTGCCCTGGTAATCCACAATTGTGGTGGCGGGTCGACACAAAAACTTGGCGTCACGAACAGGATACCAAACTCGCGAAATTGCGAGCCCTGTGTGCCTAAGGACTTGTTTTTGTAAAAAGGACTGTTTGCACTTTTGGCGCCAAAATCGCCATTTTTGTCGCCATATTCGCGCCCTCAGGCGCTGGAGAAGAAGGTGGGCGTACCTTCGTGGGCGTCTACCCCCTGTGGCGCGAAGAAAATGCCTGTCCTCTCAAAGTGCTATTATAACATGCGGTCCTGCCCAACAGCAAAGGAGGTCCGCCTCCTCTTCACCTTCCCTGGAGGAGGAGGAGACGCAAACCCCACCTCCACGGAAGAGACCGGATGTCTCCAAAAGAAAAGAGATTGTTCTGGAACATGATGGAGGCCGGACGTGTGGAGCCGAGCGGAGCAGCGGAGGAAAGCAGGCCCCGGGCCCCCGCCAAGCTGCCATCGGCATCCGAGGCCTATGCGATCCTGCACCTGCAACAGGCGTTGTTAGAGGTCCAGGAGGAGAACTCACGACTAAAGCAGTTGTTCCAACCTGGACTGGAGGAGATTGAGAGACGCCGCTGTAACCTGCAGAAATGGCGGATGACGAACACGGCGTCTCCTCCCCTCAACGAACCCCCACGATTCAAAGTACCGAACAGTCTGCTGCCCAAGGCGAAGGAGCAACCGGAGGCTGCCCCCGAAAGTACCGTTCCCGATCCCACTGGTGAAGCGGTGGATGCGGAGGAGGTTGAGGAGGTACAGCCGATCCCGGAACGCCCGCCCGGCCAAGAGGCCGCAGCAGATTATCGGTCCCCGGCAGGGACACCGGAGGGGTCCTGTCCGTCACTACCAGATGTGGACTGGGACGAAATGGCGCGCCTGGATGACGTTGCCTACACCGCCCAGTGGGAGCAAGAATGGCGGAGTCGTGAGGAGACAAAGAGGCGCCAGCAGGAGGAAGCGCGGGAAATCAAGAAGAACCGCCAGCGACAGTTTGCCGAGCTGATTGCTGATAAGGAGACTGTCCGTCGCGACAAAGGTACCTTACGGGAACCGCGGCGGCAGGGGTGTGTGGCTGAGTTCCAGCTCCGGAAGGGCTGGGGCTTTATTCGTGAACCGGGCCTCTACCCAGCGGTCTTCGTCAGCAGGCGTGACGTGGAATCTCACCTGCCACAAGGCCATCCCGGGAGGGACTTAGTGAACGGCGACCTAGTCACTTATACGCGGCATTGGGGAATGAAGGGGTGGTATGCCCTGAACGTCGCCATCGTCCGCGACCCCGTCCCAGACGCAGGTATCGTCACCATTACCGCAGCGTCCCCGTTTCCAGCTTCAGCAGCATCCGGCCGTGCCCCAGCATCGCCCCCTTCAAAATCATCGCAACATGCGACCCAAAGTTCATCGCAAGTGAAAGCCACTTCCAATCGCCAAATGCGACCCAGTATAAATCGCAAACCCTGACGCGGTCTATATCATTAACAGTAATGGAGACGCAATCGGTGTCGTGTGAAGAAAGTGTACCGGTTGCGCCCCTAGAGGTTCAAACCAGAGATGTCGCAACCCAAACCCTGATCGCAGCACATGACTTGCTGGTCTTAGGATCTAGGGCCCATTGCGTTGTTCCAGCCCCCGGGGTGGAAAGCGTACTATTTGATGAATAAATATATAAAAGAATTGGTAAGGTCCATAAAGGATCTACCATCAGTCAAAGTTTGAAAAATGTTTATAAAGTTTTTGCACAAGTTTATATATAATGTATATATATATATTCCTAATTATAGAATGCCCGGCTGGGTAAATGGTGAATAGAACCATAAAAAGTTATTGCACTTTATCATAATGTGATTTGATATATGCCTTTGGTTTACAATGGACTCGTAGGTTGAGGACTGAGACAGCCTAAAAACTTTCTTGTACATAGTTGCGCTCCGGCGCCCTATCTTGGTTTTACATAAGCCATACATATCTACCTCTGAAAAACAAAACCCGTGTGGTGTGGCACTGAGTGAGGTCTGCACTTGGATGTCCTGCAGCCCACCCAGGACCCACGTTGAAGGTTTGGTGCGGGTCCTTCACAAGTATCTTGTAAATTTATTTATTGAATGACATTTGATACTATTTGTATTTTTGTATTAAAGTTTGTAACGTTTGAAGTATTCTTACCTCCCGGATGGGAAGATGTTATTGTTCCAATGTTATTGCATAAACAAAATTTTTCTGTCTTTTGTATTTCACAGCCCGGGAGTGCTGTCGTTTACCATGGGGGAATGTGTAGCCCTGGTGTGGGCACACGCAGTACCCTGGGGAGTGTATGGCGAGACGGCGGCTTAATGCTCAATATGCATTCATTCTACACACACTGGACACACCCTTGGGGTAGTGAAGTATACTCTAGGGAGTGGTCAAAGTAGTGGGTGTAGGGTGATTTTAAAAAGAGTCTAGTTCCTGTCTCTGGACAGAGAAGACGTGTGGAGGAGAGCTTAGACTTCTGTGAGAAGACGGAGGGAGAAAGGAGTCTAGCCTGCTTCATAACCAGTTCAAATAGTGGAGTCCGGTATAGGTTTTGACATATACCTTAGTCTGGTCAGAGCTGGATTATCTCTCAGCACACATTGAAGAAAGGAAGGAGTATCAGCACAGAAAGACTTCAGCGTTCCTGTCTAAGGACAGTATCAGGTACAGAGACGTGCTCCTGCCTGTGATAACTGAGCATCTGTGGCTGGCTTCATTGGAAGGAGAAAGATTGGAAGTGACTGCTCGACCCCTGGCTAGTGAGAATGTTTATGTTACCAGCGTGGACAAGGCGAAAGGCAAGTGGATTATAGAATTGGTGCTACAGGATTGCATAAGTCCAGCACCCTGTTTACCGGTCACTGGGGACCGAAGAGTCGCTGTTGTTTCAGGCACAGAGGCAGGAAAACCAGGAATCTACCGGACCCTAGGTCGCGGCAGACAAGCCCCTTATAGTCGGTACGTAGCTGGGGTCAGGGGGAGTGAAGACTTTGGCGTTCTGCAGGACAAACATAAGTATTCAGCTCCTTCACAGGAGGACCCCTAACACTAAGCTGACTGGGCAGTTACAGCTAAGATTAGCTGGAATCATAGAGGGAACTACGCTTCAGGCTGGTTGTACTCGTTTATTGGAGTTAAAGGAGGCCCCTAACTTGTCCAGCTGCCGTCTCAAAATACACTCCCTTTGGATCAGCCTCCCCGGGACCTGCCTTGACATTCAGCAAGTAAAGGTATGGAAAGACATTGACTGTGTGAGACTGTGTTATTTACCGGCACCCGACTTCACCATCTTAACAGACTTTGAGGGAAGAGTCCCACCTGTAGGGGACCTGACATCTAGCTGCCACACCATCCCCTCAGAGATCTACAGCAGCGCTGGTACCCATTACCAGAATACTACAGGTGGCGTCACGAACTGTATATAGTTATCCCCTGTAAATATATCCCCCAACAACATACGCCAGACCGCCCGGGCCACAGACCGAGCCACAGCTACCTGTGACACAAATCCCATAGACTTCTACGGGCTCGGCTCTGAGTACCCCATTGCCCTGGTAATCCACAATTGTGGTGGCGGGTCGACACACAGACATATTTCGGTCGATATTTTACATCTGTATTTATAAGTCAAACCCAGGATTGGGTCAGCAACACAGACGAGATGCAGATCTTCCCTTTACGGTTTCTCTAAGTCCCATTTGTCTTACAAATACCATCCAAAATATTACTGTGTGAATGAGGTCTTATCTATATTTTACATGCCAGATCATCACCTAATTGAGTGTTTCTGCTAATTTAAAGGTGTACTTAAAGGCTCATGCAGACATCCGTGCAAATGGGTCTAAGGCCGCTGCTCTCCTGACTGGAATGTGGCAGCCTCATAGAAATAGATGAAGCTGGCATGCTCCGGTCGGGAGACCCCCGGCCAGTTCCGTCTCGGACTGAATTGCAAGGACGTCAGAATGAATCTGTACAAGTCATATGTTTAGTAAATGTTGTACTGAGTGGTAATACATGGAGCAAAGTTTAATAGATGTGATTAATGTTCCTTTGATGATATCATAGTAAAGAAATAATAAATATTAATCATTGCTAATAATGATTTCTTTCTCTTGTAGTTGCTGTCCCACGCAATCCAGGTGACTCTGGCTGCCCACTTCCCTAATGAATTCAGTCCTGTCTGTCATGCCGCCTGGGACAAGTTCCTCTCCGTGGTGTCCTGCGTCCTGGTGTCCAAATACAGATAAACTGGACCTCAGCCTGATAACTGGGTGCTAACGTGACTTTATGAGTTATTTAATAAAACCCGTTTCATCAGCACATACTTGTTTGTTGTCATTATGGGTCAACAGTGATCAATGATCTTGGTTTATTGGCCTGGTTGCAGCGGTATAATCTGCAGTAATGGCTATTATTACAAATGCACAATATTATTTTGTGCAGCCAAACCTACTTGTCATGTATATTCATCCATATTCTCATAACAGATCTAATAGCTTATTACAAGCTGAGTATACAGGTTCTGTATGGGAGATGGATCCATACATTCTCCAGATTCTCCATATACCTCTGCGCAGTACCTTGTATGGCACATATTACATCCTAGAAGGAATGCTCATAATACAGTATGAGATACTGCTGCATGCCACAATTTGTTTTCTCACCAATTCATACATACAGAAAACTGTGGGCACACAAAGTTATCTTGTGGGAAAATTAAGGACAGAGTCCTCCAAATTTTCACTGTGTCCAATAGGGATCTATGACCATGTTATATCCAATGTATTGTACAGGCAGATCTATGTACAGGTGCATCTCACAAAATTAGGACATCATCAAAAAGTTTATTTATTTCAGATCTTCAATACAAAAAGTGAAACTCATATATTATATGGAGTCATTACAGAGTGATCAATTTCAAGTGTTTATTTCTGTTAATGTTGATGATTATGGCTTACAGTCAATGAAAACCCAAAAGTCATTATCTCAGTAAATTAGAATACTTTATAACACCAGCTTGAAAAATGATTTTAAAATCCGAAATGTTGGCCTACTGAAATGTATGTTCAGTAAATGTACTCAATATTTGGTCGCGGCTCCTTTTGCATCAATTACAGCATCAATGCAGCGTGGCATGGAGGCGATCAGCCTGTGGCACTGCTGAGGTGTTATGGAAGCCCAGGTTGCTTTGATAGCAGCCTTCAGATCACCTGCATTGTTGGGATTGGTGTCTCTCATCTCCCTCTTGACAATACCCCATATGTTCTCTAGGGGGTTAAGGTCAGGAGAGCTGGCTGGCCAATCAAGCACAGTGATACTGTTGTTTTTAAACCAGGTATTGGTACTTTTGGCAGTGCGGACAGGTGCTATGGTGTTGATGGAGCAAATAAGGCATCTGAGAAGTTAGACAGTGTGTATCAGACTTATCTCTGACTCCAGTCCTTGTAACAATGTGTCAGCTGCAATATGTAGCTGGACAATTTTCTCTTGTGAAAAGGATTTATGGACTGAGAGCAGAGTAAGCCGCTGTTGGTGTAGCAGCAATAAACTGTAATTTGTGAGGGAACTTATTAAGGAGGTGCTCCAGATGCTGCATTGATGTCTATCTACCATGGCTGGGCATGGGCAACAAGGTTGATGTCCCGACATGAAGTCACAACACAGAAAACAGTACAACGTTATTTTCTAGAACACTTCCTGCAGGAGGTACAATTTTTCTACAGGAACGTTCTACAATTAGTTATTAGTATGTTCTACTCTTCTCCCTCTCTCACACTGATGAGGATGCTTACACTTGCATCACCCTTTTTCCGGCACAACACTCTCAGTCTTTTACTCAGGCTTAGTTAGACCACACAATTTAACTGCTTCTCTGCCATGGTCACGGATAGGCAGTGCCTCACCTGATGTGACCCATGATGGTCATGGAGAGGTGGTGCCTCACCTGATGTGACCCATCATGGTCATGGAGAGGTAGTGCCTCACCTGATGTGACCCATGATGGTCATGGAGAGGTAGTGCCTCACCTGATGTGACCCATGATGGTCATGGAGAGGTAGTGCCTCACCTGATGTGACCCATCAGATTTGCTTCTATGTGGGCCTGTCCACAACTGGACCGTCATGCTTTTCACACCCTCAGAGATTCTTTTACACCTGACTGTTCGGAGCCAGGTGGCTGGGCATTCTACATACACACTGGTCAATCACCCCTAGTGTATGACACAACATGGAACAGTAAACACCATTAGTCAGGGTTAGACTTGGTGTGAATTGATTCTTAGGGCCTGGTCCATCTGCAACACTGTGGCTACTGGACGGTAGCACTAAGAACCATCATTCACAGGTTTTCTTTTGAGTTGCTCGCCTGGTGTGATATCATTGTGAGGCGTGACACTCCCATTCGGTGGCATACACAATGCGTTAGCACATTGCGACTAATGGATACATGAACTCCAATGTTGCTGTAAATGTTAAAAACGTAGGGTACTTAAATAGGGTTTTTTGATCAAAGAGAACAGAAGCCATCCAACCATGTCAAGGTGTACCTTTTACTATAGATGGTCCCTAAACATTAAATGTCCTACCTCTCCATGTGCCAAAGCAGGCCTCATCTGAATGGGGCCACAGATAAGTGATGTGGCCACAGGTTCTGCAAATCAATTCACTCCAAGTCTTGACAGGACAATCTGACCCAGTGTCACACAGTAATATTGCAATATAATCTCGGCACACACCAGTGATATGTGATGATGATTTTAATCAAAAAACTAGTAGTACATACAACAAACGTTTCGGTCAGTTATGACCTTCTTCGGTGTACTATAACATAATGAAACATATGAATAAGTAAAAATTATATGCAAAACAATTTAGTAGAACATAGGGCATATAAAGAAAGTATATACAAATGTGGATTATGAAAATTACATAATATGAGAATAATGTAGAAACATATAATGCTCAGAAACTTCCAATATAGTATACATATGAAGATATACAGAAAAATATACAGAGGAATGGATCGTCCCTCAGAACAAAGATTTATATCAGGTAAAACATATGGTCATACATACCGAGATATGTACTAGAAGTCAGGTGTAAGGAGGCAGAGATAATACCTGGTGGAAATGTGATGAGAGAAGTGAGGGGTGCACTGACTATCTTAGTTTAGAAAAAAGGCCACTGTGTAGAAATGAATATTACTTACCCCAAGACACAGAACTGTGTGATGGGTAAAAGAACTGGGGAGGCAAAGGAAATGGCTATAGAAATGCCGTGGAAATAGCCATAGAGACGCATATTACAGATTAGGACGGCCATACAGATAGGTGCTGGGAATGGTAGTGCTTACCGTTATGGTGCAGGCAGGATGAAGTGGCTTAGACGCGGTATACCACCGCTTGTCAGGGAGCACTGAGAGGCAGCCGGTAGTGGCATATAAAGCCTGGTAAGCATGTGGTCCGGACCGGAAGTTCGGTACCGGAAGTGAGGCGGCGTGCGTTCCAGACATGCCGCAAATGCGTTCCAAACCCAGGAAGCAGTATGGAGGGTGAATGAAAAGTGCCTGAATATGCAGTGTAGCGTCATACAGTGCGAGTAAACGGTCTAGTAGTGCAGATAGCAATGTATATAGACAAAGATGATAGGATATAATACTTCAGTCAAGGAGTGAGACTGGTAGTAGTAGTGCTCCCAAGTTCTGTGCCCAAAAAGGAGGTTTTAAATTCATTGTGGCAGATTCTGTGAACAAGAAATAGATGGTCAGTACACGGTAAATAGAGCAGATATATCACATTGAAAATAACTTAAATAAACGATACAATATCATATTCTCTATTTAACCCTTTCGGGTGCAGTGTGTCTAATTGATGAATCCAATAGGCTTCTCTTTTTTTAAGGAGACTAATGCGATCGCCCCCTCGGCGCGGTACATGTACATGTTCAATTACTTGGTATTGAAGTTGCGCTATGTTATGACCAGATGATATGAAATGATTAGGAATGGGAAGAAGAAGATTTTTACATCTAATCGTCGACTTATGTTTGGATATACGGTTTTTTATAGCTTGTTGGTCTCACCCACGTATAACAGGCCACATGGGCATTTTATTAGATAGACAACAAAACTAGAATTACACGTAAAGTAATCTTTTATCTCGTATCTTTTGCCCGTGTGTGGATGATGGAACACATTGCCTTTAATGATGTTGTTACATTGTAAACATTGAAGACATGGAAATGTCCCGTGCTTGGGATTAGAGAGAAAGCGTTGTCTAGTAGGGGGGTGAGAAGTACCATTGTCGGCTCTGATTAGATGATCTCTTAGGTTTCGCGGTCGACGGAAGCAAGGGAGGAATGGTCTATTGAATTCTTTAATAGTTGGATGTGCGGTACTTAATAGGTGCCAATGGCGGCGTATACTGGTGTGAAGTCGATAGGCTATGGGATGATAGTCATGTACGAAAGTAATCCTGTCGCTCGTATCCGCTTTGGGCTAAGTGGAGCTCTCTGGGAGGTCAAGTGTGTATTCGGGGTAACCTCTAGCGTGAAATTTGTCGCGCATTTCTTCGATTCGTGCATCTTTGGTGGCTGCATTGGAGACGATTCTCTGGACTCGTTTGAGTTGGGATTTGGGAATTGAATCTTTCATTTTTGTTGGATGGAAGCTTTTGTAGAATAGCAAACTATTGCGATCTGTGGGTTTGGAGTATATATCGGAAGAAAGCTTGTTGTTGCTTTCTCTGATAATGCTTACATCCAAGAAATTTATGTTTTCCTTATCAAAGGTCATTGTGAAATCCAATCCTGGCCAGGAGGTGCACAGGAAGGAAAAGAAATCATTAAGGGTACTCAGGGAACCACTCCAGATGTAGAAGACGTCATCGATATATCTTTTCCACACGAGGCATGTGTGCGGAAAAGATGGTTGTTATAGATTTTGCTATCTTCATAGTGGGCGACGTAGCAATTAGCATATGGAGGTGCTGCGTTCGAGCCCATTGCGGTCCCCTTGGTCTGTAAATAAAAGTTATCCCCAAAAGAAAAAAATTTTTGGTCAACAGGATTGTCAGTAATTCGCAACACATGTCAATCTGATCTGGATTGAAGGTAGAAGACTCCAGAAGTCTACGTACTGAGCGTATACGATCCTGATGTGGTATAGAGGTATACAAGTCTTTAATGTCAAAAGTAACTAGAAGGGCCTCCTCGGGAATATTTATCAAGATTATGTATCATATTGAGAAAATCTCCTGTGTCTAGGAGGAAGGAGGGAGATTGTTTAATGAGCGGTGTCAGTATTTTCTCCAAATACTTGGCTATTGGTGAAAAGATAGACTCCGTGGAGGCCACTATAGGTCTCCCAGGAGGATTGGTCAGATTTTTATGTACTTTTGGTAGTACGTAGAAAAATGGAGTAATAGGAAATTTCTTTTGGAGGTATTCACCAGTCTTATTGTCGATATTACCGTTTGAGATGTATTTGGTTAAGGTAGTCTGAATAATAGAATTGATTTCGTTAGTCGGGTCATGATCTAATTTTTGGTAAATGGAAGTATCATTCAGTTGGCGGTTGACTTCGCTCAAGTACATGGATTTATCTAAAACAACTATGGCGCCCCTTTGTCAGCTGGTTTTACTATAATATTTTTATCCTCCTGTAGATTACGTAATGCCTGTTGGTCGAGGGATGTCATATTGGAGGGAAAAAATAACTTTTTCTTATTCAGATCTTCTTTGAGATCCAGAATGTATTATGGATGAAGGAGATGAAGGTCTCTACTGCATGAGAACCATAAGGGGGTCTAAACGTACTCTTGTTACGTAGTCCCAGTTGGTGGGCTGACAAGGACATGGAGGGGGTGTCTGTGTTAGTGTTTTCAACATTAGAGAAATATAATTTTAATCTTAGCGATCTATAGAATCGTTGTAAATCCATGTAGAGTTTGAAAGGTGTTATAGCGATAGCTGGGACAAAAGGATAGACCCTTTTGCAGAAGTTGGTGTTCTGCTATGCCCAAGTTTTTGGATGAGATGTTAATGACCAGGGGGTTGTTACCTGGGAGCGGGTCACGCGGTTGAATTCTCTGTGAGTGTCTCTTTCCTCGACGGGTCCTCTTCTTCTTGCGGCCCGTCTCCTTTGTCCTAAAAAACGGTTGGGCTGAAAGGGTCTTTCTCAATCCGATCCTGAAGTGGAAGCATCTGTGGAAGATCTGTAGTAGGAGCGTGAGAAGTTCCCAGACGTAGGTAATACTTGCCATTTATAGACCCTTTGGTGTTCGTAATCTTCTGTATCACGGGCGAATTTGTTCCTCTTTCTTGTCTCAGTCTCCCGGCGATGTAAGTTGATGGTATCGTTGATCTTTGTTTTGAGGTTGGCGAATTCCTCTGGTGTGGTGGAGGCAGTAAGTTGATTCTCGATATTGGCGATCTCTTCTTTGCTTTTGATGATGGCACGGTGGAGGTGTTCCAATGTAAGGGTTATGAGATCAAAAGAACATTTGTTAATAATTTGTTCAAATTTGATGCAAAAATCTTGTGAATCATGGAATAGAGTAGGACGTAGAGGAACGCGTGACCCTCTCGGTATCCTCTGAACTTTGAGGTATTCCGTGAGGGTAGCGCAGTGAAGTTCAAAGTTGGTGCATCTCCTGAGTTCCCTTTCTAAATCCCGGCCCCTTGTTTCTTTGGGGGGGACACGTAAAAAATCGCTAGAAAGAGTGGATCGTGCTATAATATTGGATGTTTCATCCGCATTATATGAAAAAGTCAGAGATGATGACATTGCCCAGAAGCAGTGTGCTCAAAGAAAGGGTAATATGTGGAAATTAGTCGTTGGCACAACTGCTAGAGAGAAAAAGAGGGCTGTGGTGCCAGAGTAGGATCCCAATCCGTGCAATGATGCAATATAATCTCGGCACACACCAGTGATATGTGATGATGATTTTAACCCTTAATGTCCACTGACGTGCAGAGTCCGTCATGGCAAGGTGCCAGTTCCGGCACCAGGACGGACTCTGCACGTCATGGCTTTGATCTACCACTGCGTGTAAACACGCAGTGGTAGATCAGTGTCGACAGCTGTCACAGACAGCTGACAGGCACGGCAAACGGTGCGGGGACCTTTGCCGTCGGTCCCCGCACCTACAGCGCTGTGCTTGGTCAGTCAATCTGACTGACCAAACACAGCAACGATCGCACAGGAGAAGCTGAAATTTCAGCTTCCCCAGCGCGATCAGTGCAGGAGCCGGCGCTGCAGTGGCCAGGCTTCCTGCACTGACAGCCAGGAGCGGAGCCCCCATCGCCCCTGGCTGTTAACCCCCTGACTGCTGCGATCCAGCGCGATCACAGAGCTCAGGGGGGGAGGCAAAGGGTCGGGAGCTCCCTCTGCCTCAGATCGGCGCCCTGCAGGGCCCGATCTCTGCCTTGATGACCCGGGGGTTGTCATGACAACCTCCGGGTCATCTAGCTACGGAAAGCTGCTGTGATCATTGTCACAGCAGCTTCCACTATAGTTGCAATGCATTGCAATGCCAGAGCATTGCAATGCATTGTAACTGCAATAAAAAGTAAAAAAAGTGAAAGTCCCATAAAGGGACAAGTTAAAAAAAATCATTTTTTAAAAAAAATTGTAAAAAAAATATAAAAAAATAATTTTAAAAAATCCCCTAAAAAATACACATTTTTATGTAATAAAAAAAATAAAAAACAAAAAACATACACGTTTGGTATCGCCACATCCGTAAAAATCCCATCTATAAAAGCGTAACCCTAGTTAACCCCTTCAGTGAAAGCCGTAAAAAAAAAAACACAAAAAAGTAGTAAATTATACTTTTTCCAAGCGGTATCATTATACCGCTTGGAAAAAGTGCAATAACACGCGATCAAAAAGTCAGATATAAATAATCATGGTACCGCTGAAAACGTCATCTTGTCCCGCAAAAAACAAGCCACTATACAGCATCATCAGCGAAAAAATAAAAAAGTTATAGCTCGCGGAATAAACTGATGCAAAAATAATTATTTTTTCTATAAAATTTTTTATTGTGTAAAAAACGCCAAAACATAAAAAAAAATATATAAATGAGGAATCGCCGTAACCGTAGTGACCCGAAGAATAAAGCTGCTTTATCAATTTTACCACACACGGAACGGAGGAAAAAAAAAAAAACAATTCCTGAATTGCTGGTTTTTGTTCATTCTGATTCCACAAAAATCGGAATAGGAAACGATCAAAAAACGTTATGTGCCTGAATATGGTACCAATAAAAATGTCAGCTCGTCCCGCAAAAAATAAGCCCATAGATAACTCTGTCGGCCGAAATATGGAAAAATTATAGCTCTCAAAATACGGCGATGCAAAAATTTCTTACAAAAAATTATTCCAAAAAAAAGCATCTTTTAGTGTGTGACAGAAGCTAAACATGAAAAAAGAGTATAAATCTGGTATCGCTGTAATCGCACCGATCCGAGGAATAAAGTCGCCTAATCACTAATACCGCACGAGGAACGGCGCAAAAAAGAAAACCAATTCTTCACCTTTTGTGGATTTGTTCATTGTGCCTCCCAAAGATCGCAGTAAGGCGATCACAGTGGTTCCCCCCCACATATGGGGTATCAGCGTACTCAGGACAAAATGCACAATAGCTTTTGGGGTCCTATTTCTCCTGTTACCCTTAGAAAAATAAAAATTTGGGGCAAAAAGATTATTTTTGTGGAAAAAAATATGATATTTTTATTTTCACGGCTCTACGTTATAAACTTCTGTGAAGCACTTGGGGGTTCAAAGTGCTCACCACACATCTAGATAAGTTCCTTGGGGGGGTCTAGTTTCTAAAATGGAGTCACTTGTGGGGAGTTCCTACTGTTTAGGCACATCAGGGGCTTTCCAAACGTGACATGACACCCGCAGACCATTCCATCAAAATCTGCATTTAAAAACGGTGCTCCTTCCCTTCCGAGCTCTGCCATGCGTCAAAATAGTGGTTCCCCCCACATATGGGATATCAGCGTACTCAGGACAAATTGCACAATAGCTTTTGGGGTCCTATTTCTCCTGTTACCCTTATAAAAATAAAAATTTGGGGGAAAAAAAGATTATTTTTGTGGAAAAAAATATGATATTTTTATTTTCACGGCTCTACGTTATAAACTTCTGTGAAGCACTTGGGGGTTCAAAGTGCTCACCACACATCTAGATAAGTTCCTTGGGGGGTCTAGTTTCCAAAATGGAGTCACTTGTGGGGGGTTTCTACTGTTTAGGCACATCAGGGGCTTTCCAAACGTGACATGACACCCGCAGACCATTCCATCAAAATCTGCATTTGAAAAAGGCGCTCCTTCCTTTTCCAGCTCTGCCATGCGTCAAAATAGTGGTTTACCCCCACATATGGGGTATCAGCGTACTCAGGACAAATTGCACAATAACTTTTGGGTCCTGTTACCCTTTGAAAAATAACAATTGGGGGTGGAAAGATCATTTTTGTGGAAAAGATATGATTTTTTAATTTTACTGCTCTACGTTATAACCTTCTGTGAAGCCCTTGGGGGTTCAAAGCTTTCACCACACATCTAGATAAGTTCCTTGGGGGTCTAGTTTCCAAAATGGGGTCACTTGTGGGGGGTTTCCACTGTTTAGGCACACAGGGACTCTCCAAATGCGACATGGCGTCCAATCTCAATTCCAGCCAAAAAAGTCAAATGGCGCTGCTTCCCTTCCAAGCTCTGGCATGCGCCCAAATAGTGGTTTACCCCCACATATGGGGTATAAGCGTACTCGGGACAAATTGCACAATAACTTTTGGGGTCCTTTTACCCTTTGGAAAATAAAAATTGGGGATGGAAAGATCATTTTAGTGGAAAAGATATGATTTTTTAATTTTACAGCTCTACGTTAAAACCTTCTGTGAAGCCCTTGGGGGTTCAAAGCTCTCACCACACATCTAGATAAGTTCCTTGGGGGGTCTAGTTTCCAAAATGGGGTTAATTGTGGGGGGTTTCCACTGTTTAGGCACACAGGGGCTCTCCAAATACGACATGGCGTCCAATCTCAATTCCAGCCAAAAAAGTCAAATGGCGCTGCTTCCCTTCCGAGCTCTGCCATGCACCCAAATAGTGGTTTACCCCCACATATGGGGTATCAGCGTACTCAGGACTAATTGCACAATAACTTTTGGGGTCCTTTTATCCTTTGGAAAATAAAAATTGGGATGAAAAGATCATTTTTGTGGAAAAAATATGATTTTTTAATTTTACGGCTCTACGTTATAACCTTCTGTGAAGCCCTTGGGGGTTCAAAGCTCTCACTACACATCTAGATAAGTTCCTTGGGGGGTCTAGTTTCCAAAATGGGGTTATTTGTGGGGGGTTTCCACTGTTTAGGCACACAGTGGCTCTCCAAATGCGACATGGCGTCCAATCTCAATTCCAGCCAAAAAAGTCAAATGGCGCTGCTTCCCTTCCGAGCTCTGCCATGCACCCAAATAGTGGTTTACCCCCACATATGGGGTATCAGCGTACTCAGGACTAATTGCACAATAACTTTTGGGGTCCTTTTATCCTTTGGAAAATAAAAATTGGGATGAAAAGATCATTTTTGTGGAAAAAATATGATTTTTTAATTTTACGGCTCTACGTTATAACCTTCTGTGAAGCTCTTGGGGTTCAAAGCTCTCACTACACATTTAGATAAGTTACTTTGGGGGTCTAGTTTCCAAAATGGGGTCACTTGTGGGGGGTTTCCACTGTTTAGGCACACAGGGACTCTCCAAATGCGACATGGCGTCCAATCTCAATTCCAGCCAAAAAAGTCAAATGGCGCTGCTTCCCTTCCGAGCTCTGCCATGCGCCCAAATAGTGGTTTACCCCACACATGGGGTATCGCTGTACTCAGGAGAAATTGTACAACAAATATTGTGGTTCATTTCTACTGATACCCTTGACAAAATTTTAAAAAATTGTGTCGAAAGAAAAATTTTGGGAAAAAAAGTTAAATGTTAATTTTTTCCTTCCACATTGCTTCAATTCTTGTGAAGTACCTAAAGGGTTAATAAACTTCTTGAATGTGGCTTTGAACACGTTGAGGGGTGCAGTTTTTAGAATGGTGTCACTTTTGGGTATTTTCTGTCATATTGACCCCTCAAATTCACTTCAAATGTGAGGTGGCCCCTAAAAAAAATGATTTTGTAAATTTTGTTGGAAAAATGAGAAATTGCTGGACAACTTTTAACACTTATAACTTCCTAACAAAAAAAAATTTTGGTTCCAAAATTGTGCTGATGTAAAGTAGACATGTGGGAAATGTTATTTATTAACTAATTTTTGTGACATATCTCTCTAATTTAATGGCATAAAAATTAAAAGTTTGAAAATTGCAAAATTTTCAAAATTTTTGCAATATTTCCGTTTTTTTCATAAATAAACGCAAGTTATATTGAAGAAATTTTACCACTATCATGAAGTACAATATGTCTCGAGAAAACAATCTCAGAATCGCCAAGATCCGTTGAAGCGTTCCAGAGTTATAACCTCATAAAGAGACAGTGGTCAGAATTGTAAAAATTGGCCTGGTCTTTAACCTACAAAATGGCTTGGTCGTTAAGGGGTTAATCAAAAAACTAGTAGTACATACAACAAACGTTTCGGTCAGTTATGACCTTCTTCGGTGTACTATAACATAATGAAACATATGAATAAGTAAAAATTATATGCAAAACAATTTAGTAGAACATAGGGCATATAAAGAAAGTATATACAAATGTGGATTATGAAAATTACATAATATGAGAATAATGTAGAAACATATAATGCTCAGAAACTTCCAATATAGTATACATATGAAGATATACAGAAAAATATACAGAGGAATGGATCGTCCCTCAGAACAAAGATTTATATCAGGTAAAACATATGGTCATACATACCGAGATATGTACTAGAAGTCAGGTGTAAGGAGGCAGAGATAATACCTGGTGGAAATGTGATGAGAGAAGTGAGGGGTGCACTGACTATCTTAGTTAGAAAAAAGGCCACTGTGTAGAAATGAATATTACTTACCCCAAGACACAGAACTGTGTGATGGGTAAAAGAAACTGGGGAGGCAAAGGAAATGGCTATAGAAATGCCGTGGAAATAGCCATAGAGACGCATATTACAGATTAGGACGGCCATACAGATAGGTGCTGGGAATGGTAGTGCTTACCGTTATGGTGCAGGCAGGATGAAGTGGCTTAGACGCGGTATACCACCGCTTGTCAGGGAGCACTGAGAGGCAGCCGGTAGTGGCATATAAAGCCTGGTAAGCATGTGGTCCGGACCGGAAGTTCGGTACCGGAAGTGAGGCGGCGTGCGTTGCAGACATGCCGCAAATGCGTTCCAAACCAGGAAGCAGTATGGAGGGTGAATGAAAAGTGCCTGAATATGCAGTGTAGCGTCATACAGTGCGAGTAAACGGTCTAGTAGTGCAGATAGCAATGTATATAGACAAAGATGATAGGATATAATACTTCAGTCAAGGAGTGAGACTGGTAGTAGTAGTGCTCCCAAGTTCTGTGCCCAAAAAGGAGGTTTTAAATTCATTGTGGCAGATTCTGTGAACAAGAAATAGATGGTCAGTACACGGTAAATAGAGCAATATATCACATTGAAAATAACTTAAATAAACAATACAATATCATATTCTCTATTTAACCCTTTCGGGTGCAGTGTGTCTAATTGATGAATCCAATAGGCTTCTCTTTATTTAAGGAGACTAATGCGATCGCCCCCTCGGCGCGGTACATGTACATGTTCAATTACTTGGTATTGAAGTTGCGCTATGTTATGACCAGATGATATGAAATGATTAGGAATGGGAAGAAGAAGATTTTTACATCTAATCGTCGACTTATGTTTGGATATGCGGTTTTTTATAGCTTGTGTGGTCTCACCCACGTATAACAGGCCACATGGGCATTTATTAGATAGACAACAAAATTAGAATTACACGTAAAGTAATCTTTTATCTCGTATCTTTTGCCCGTGTGTGGATGATGGAACACATTGCTTTTAATGATGTTGTTACATTGTAAACATTGAAGACATGGAAATGTCCCATGCTTGGGATTAGAGAGAAAGCGTTGTCTAGTAGGGGGGTGAGAAGTACCAATGTCGGCTCTGATTAGATGATCTCTTAGGTTTCGCGGTCGACGGAAGCAAGGGAGGAATGGTCTATTGAATTCTTTAATAGTTGGATGTGCGGTACTTAATAGGTGCCAATGGCGGCGTATACTGGTGTGAAGTCGATAGGCTATGGGATGATAGTCATGTACGAAAGTAATCCTGTCGCTCGTATCCGCTTTGGGCGAAGTGGAGCTCTCTGGGAGGTCAAGTGTGTATTCGGGGTAACCTCTAGCGCGAAATTTGTCGCCATTTCTTCGATGCGTGCATCTTTGGTGGCTGCATTGGAGACGATTCTCTGGACTCGTTTGAGTTGGGATTTGGGAATTGAATCTTTCATTTTTGTTGGATGGAAGCTTTTGTAGAATAGCAAACTATTGCGATCTGTGGGTTTGGAGTATATATCGGAAGAAAGCTTGTTGTTGCTTTCTCTGATAATGCTTACATCCAAGAAATTTATGTTTTCCTTATCAAAGGTCATTGTGAAATCCAATCCTGGCCAGGAGGTGCACAGGAAGGAAAAGAAATAATTAAGGGTACTCAGGGAACCACTCCAGATGCAGAAGACGTCATCGATATATCTTTCCACACGAGGGCATGTGTGCGGAAGAGATGGTTGTTATAGATTTTGCTATCTTCATAGTGGGCGACGTAGCAATTAGCATATGGAGGTGCTGCGTTCGAGCCCATTGCGGTCCCCTTGGTCTGTAAATAAAAGTTATCCCCAAAAAGAAAAAAATTTTGGTCAACAGGATTGTCAGTAATTCGCAACACATGTCAATCTGATCTGGATTGAAGGTAGAAGACTCCAGAAGTCTAAGTACTGAGCGTATACCATCCTGATGTGGTATAGAGGTATACAAGTCTTTAATGTCAAAAGTAACTAGAAGGGCCTCCTCGGGAATATGATCAAGATTATGTATCATATTGAGAAAATCTCCTGTGTCTAGGAGGAAGGAGGGAGATTGTTTAATGAGCGGTGTCAGTATTTTCTCCAAATACTTGGCTATTGGTGAAAAGATAGACTCCGTGGAGGCCACTATAGGTCTCCCAGGAGGATTGGTCAGATTTTTATGTACTTTTGGTAGCACGTAGAAAACTGGAGTAATAGAAAATTTATTTTGGAGGTATTCACCAGTCTTATAGTCGATAGTACCGTTTGAGATGTATTTGGTTAAGGTAGTCTGAATAATAGAATTGATTTCGTTAGTCGGGTCGTGATCTAATTTTTGGTAAATGGAAGTATCATTCAGTTGGCGGTTGACTTCGCTCAAGTACATGGATTTATCTAAAACAACTATGGCGCCCCCTTTGTCAGCTGGTTTTACATAATATTTTTTATCCTCCTGTAGATTACGTAATGCCTGTTGGTCTGGTCTAAGACTGGTGAATACCTCCAAAAGAAATTTCCTATTACTCCATTTTCTACGTACTACCAAAAGTACATAAAAATCTGACCAATCCTCCTGGGAGACCTAAGTGGCCTCCAGGATGGTATACGCTCAGTACGTAGACTTCTGGAGTCTTCTACCTTCAATCCAGATCAGATTGACATGTGTTGCGAATTACTGACAATCCTGTTGACCAAAAATTTTTTTCTTTTTGGGGATAACTTTTATTTACAGACCAAGGGGACCGCAATGGGCTCGAACGCAGCACCTCCATATGCTAATTGCTACGTCGCCCACTATGAAGATAGCAAAATCTATAACAACCATCTTTTCCGCACACATGCCCTCGTGTGGAAAAGATATATCGATGACGTCTTCTGCATCTGGAGTGGTTCCCTGAGTACCCTTAATGATTTCTTTTCCTTCCTGTGCACCTCCTGGCCAGGATTGGATTTCACAATGACCTTTGATAAGGAAAACATAAATTTCTTGGATGTAAGCATTATCAGAGAAAGCAACAACAAGCTTTCTTCCGATATATACTCCAAACCCACAGATCGCAATAGTTTGCTATTCTACAAAAGCTTCCATCCAACAAAAATGAAAGATTCAATTCCCAAATCCCAACTCAAACGAGTCCAGAGAATCGTCTCCAATGCAGCCACCAAAGATGCACGCATCGAAGAAATGCGCGACAAATTTCGCGCTAGAGGTTACCCCGAATACACACTTGACCTCCCAGAGAGCTCCACTTCGCCCAAAGCGGATACGAGCGACAGGATTACTTTCGTACATGACTATCATCCCATAGCCTATCGACTTCACACCAGTATACGCCGCCATTGGCACCTATTAAGTACCGCACATCCAACTATTAAAGAATTCAATAGACCATTCCTCCCTTGCTTCCGTCGACCGCGAAACCTAAGAGATCATCTAATCAGAGCCGACAATGGTACTTCTCACCCCCCTACTAGACAACGCTTTCTCTCTAATCCCAAGCATGGGACATTTCCATGTCTTCAATGTTTACAATGTAACAACATCATTAAAGGCAATGTGTTCCATCATCCACACACGGGCAAAAGATACGAGATAAAAGATTACTTTACGTGTAATTCTAGTTTTGTTGTCTATCTAATAAAATGCCAATGTGGCCTGTTATACGTGGGTGAGACCACACAAGCTATAAAAAACCGCATATCCAAACATAAGTCGACGATTAGATGTAAAAATCTTCTTCTTCTCATTCCTAATCATTTCATATCATCTGGTCATAACATAGCGCAACTTCAATACCAAGTAATTGAACATGTACATGTACCGCGCCGAGGGGGCGATCGCATTAGTCTCCTTAAAAAAAGAGAAGCCTATTGGATTCATCAATTAGACACACTGCACCCGAAAGGGTTAAATAGAGAATATGATATTGTATTGTTTATTTAAGTTATTTTCAATGTGATATATCTGCTCTATTTACCGTGTACTGACCATCTATTTCTTGTTCACAGAATCTGCCACAATGAATTTAAAACCTCCTTTTTGGGCACAGAACTTGGGAGCACTACTACTACCAGTCTCACTCCTTGACTGAAGTATTATATCCTATCATCTTTGTCTATATACATTGCTATCTGCACTACTAGACCGTTTACTCGCACTGTATGACGCTACACTGCATATTCAGGCACTTTTCATTCACCCTCCATTCTGCTTCCTGGGTTTGGAACGCATTTGTGGCATGTCTGGAACGCACGCCGCCTCACTTCCGGTACCGAACTTCCGGTCCGGACCACATGCTTACCAGGCTTTATATGCCACTACCGGCTGCCTCTCAGTGCTCCCTGACAAGCGGTGGTATACCGCGTCTAAGCCACTTCATCCTGCCTGCACCATAACGGTAAGCACTACCATTCCCAGCACCTATCTGTATGGCCGTCCTAATCTGTAATATGCGTCTCTATGGCTATTTCCACGGCATTTCTATAGCCATTTCCTTTGCCTCCCCAGTTCTTTTACCCATCACACAGTTCTGTGTCTTGGGGTAAGTAATATTCATTTCTACACAGTGGGCTTTTTTCTAAACTAAGATAGTCAGTGCACCCCTCACTTCTCTCATCACATTTCCACCAGGTATTATCTCTGCCTCCTTACACCTGACTTCTAGTACATATCTCGGTATGTATGACCATATGTTTTACCTGATATAAATCTTTGTTCTGAGGGACGATCCATTCCTCTGTATATTTTTCTGTATATCTTCATATGTATACTATATTGGAAGTTTCTGAGCATTATATGTTTCTACATTATTCTCATATTATGTAATTTTCATAATCCACATTTGTATATACTTTCTTTATATGCCCTATGTTCTACTAAATTGTTTTTCATATAATTTTTACTTATTCATATGTTTCATTATGTTATAGTACACCGAAGAAGGTCATAACTGACCGAAACGTTTGTTGTATGTACTACTAGTTTTTTGATTAAAATCATCATCACATATCACTGGTGTGTGCCGAGATTATATTGCATCATTGCACGGATTGGGATCCTACTCTGACACCACAGCCCTCTTTTTCTCTCTAGCAGTTGTGCCAACGACTAATTTCCTCACACAGTAATATGACCGTTGATTTACTTGGTAGGTCAGTCACTCCAGGTATAGCTTAGTGTGGTCACGTGTCCATGGGACAATACTAACAGCGGATGGAACGAGAATAATGTGGGGAGGCCAGCCTTCAATCTGTGACTGGTGATAGGATGTCGAGAGCTACGAGAGGTGGGTTTTATGATACGGAGACACCTCAACACTAGATCGATTTCTCACCATGTCGTAACTGAAGTTTACCAGAAACTGGTTATATAATCCAGACTGGCTAAAGGTACATTACCAAGACTATTGCTTTCAGCTGTCAATTTAGAAACCATTTGTATTCCTTTGTATTCCTTGGAACACCCCTTCAAAATATGATAGATTTTATTATGCATTTTATTACAGATAAGCAAAAAATGGCAAAAATATACTGCGTTTTCTAGGAGTTAATAAAATCACTACTGTTACCAGTGGGTATGATTCACATATGAAGCAGGGCAACCAGGAGATGTTCAAATGAGTGTTTGACTGAAGAAGGGGGCTTCACATTACACGAGAGACTTCATCTAATAAATCGTTATGCTGTTAGTTTCTTATTGCTTACTTGGCCCAAGACAAACAAAAAACATTTTCCAGGGCTTTTTGTAATTAAGGTTTGATCCTTGTTGCCCTTTACAATTGGTGTCTTAGCCCAGGAATAGTAAGTATTAGAAATGATTGAATCGATTCAACCCAAGTTTCCTGAAATCCGCTGGATTCAAATCTAACAATTTGATTTGATTGCCCAAAAACGTCCATCACCATTTTACAAAAGTGTATCTCTCCTGGACCGCGGCATGGACTTCCCCGACATTCCTGGCAGTGGAGCGGCTGTCTGTCTACTATTTTGTGGTACATATGATGTTTTGATCCCCTCTTATTGCAATATTGTGGTGGCCAAAAAACTGTAATCCTGGCATTTAAATTTTTTTTCCTTGTGCCGCTGTTTACCGACCAGATTAATTTACTTTTTATTTTGAGAGATCAGACTTTTCTGAACACAGTAATATCAAATATGTGTATTTTTTAAATTCTTTTATTTTTAATGGGATAAAAGGGGGGATGTGAACTTTTTTTTTATTGTTTTCATGTTTTTAACCCCTCTCTGCCATCGGACGTACTATCCCGTCCATGAAACCCGTGCCAATCTGCCCATGGACGGGACAGTACGTCCAAGGCGATCAGCTGTGCTCCCGGGGGGAGCGCAGCTGATCGCGGCCGGGTGTCAGCTGATTATCACAGCTGACCGCTCCCGGCACATTAACCCCTGGCACACCGCGATCAGACATGATCGCGGTGTACCGGGGGCACAGGGGAGCATCGTGCAGGGAGGGGGCTCCCTGCGTGCTCCTCTGAGGCCCTCAGAACAGCGCAATGTGACCGCGCTGTTCTGAAGGCCTCTTCCCTGCAGGACCTCGGATCCAATACGGCCGCCGGGTCCAGCAGGGAGGCGGCTTCCTCAGCGCCTGCTGACAGCAGGAGCTGAGGAAGCCTGCAGCACTGCCTGTGAGATCGCTGGTCTCACAGAGTGCTGTGCACACTGTGAGACCAGCGATCTGATAAAATACAATGATGTTCCACCCTGGGACAAAGTAAAAAAGTTAAAAAAAATCTAAATCACATGTGTAAAAAAAAAAATCTACAATAAAGGAAAAAAAAAAATTCCCCAATAAATTAATTTCTTCCCGTAAATAAAAAAAACGAAACAATAAAAGTACACATATTTGGTATCGCCGCGTCCGTAACAACCCCCCTATAAAACTGTCCCACTAGTTAACCCCTTTAGTGAACCCCTTAAAAAAAAAATCAATGCTTTATCATCATACCGCCGAACAAAAAGTGGAATAACACGCAATCAAAAAGACCGATATAAATAAGCATGGTACCACTGATAACGTCATCTTGTCCCGCAACAAACGAGCCACCATACAGCATCATCAGCGAAAAAATAAAAAGTTATAGCTCACAGAATAAAGCGATGCAAAAATAATTATTTTTTATATAAAATTGTTTTTATTGTATAAAAGTGCCAAAACATAAAAAAATTATATAAATGAAGTATCGCTGTAATCGTACTGACCCGAAGAATAAAACTGCTTTATCAATTTTACCACACGCGGAACGGTATAAACGCCCCCCCAAAAGAAATTCATGAATTGCTGATTTTTGTTCTTTCTAACCTCCGAAAAATCGAAATAAAAAGCGATGAAAAATGTCACATGCTCAAAAATGGTAACAATAAAAACATCAACTCGTACCGCAAAAAATAAGACCTCACATGACTCTGTGGGCCAAAATATGCAAAAATTATAGCTCTCAAAATGTGGTGATGCAAAAAACTATTTTTTGCAATAAAAAGTGTCTTTTTAGCGTGACAGCTGCCAATCATAAAAACCCACTATAAATAGTAAATCAAACCCCCCTTTATCACCCCCTTAGTTAGAGAAAAATAATAAAATTAAAAAAATGTATTTATTTCCATTTTCCCATTAGGGTTAGGGTTAGGGTTGCGGCTAAAGTTAGTGTTAGGATTGAGACTAAAGTTAGGATTAGGGTTAGGGTTGGATTAGGGTTAGGGGTGTGTTAGGGTTAGGTTTGTGGTTAGGGTTATTGTTAGGGTTGGGACAAGGGTTAGGGGTGTGTTGGGGTTAGGGTTGGAGTTAGAATTGGGGGTTTCCTCTGTTTAGGCACATCAGGGGCTCTCCAAATGTGACATGGCGACTGATCTCAATTCCAGCCAATTCTGCGTTGAAAAAGTCAAACGGTGCTCCTTCACTTCTGAGCTCTGCCATGCGCCCAAACAGTACAGTCATGGCCAAAAGTTTTGAGAATGACACAAATATTAATTTTACAAAGTCTACTGCTTCACTTTTTCTAATGCCAATTTGCATATACTCCAGAATGTTATAAAGAGTGATCAGCTTAACAGCAATTACTTGCAAAGTCAATATTTGGCTAGAAAATGAACTTTATCCCCCAAAACACATTTCAACATCATTGCAGCCCTGCCTTAAAAGGACCAGCTAACCTCTTTTCAGTGATTGCTCCATTAACACAGGTGTGGGTGTTGATGAGGACATGGCTGGAGATCAATCTGTCATGATTAAGTAAGAATGACACCACTGGACACTTTAAAAGGAAGCTGGTGCTTGGCATCATTGTTTCTCTTCTGTTAACCATGGTTATCTCTAAAGAAACACGTGCAGTCATCATTGCAATGCACAAAAATGGCCTAACAGTGAAGAGTATCGCAGCTAGAAAGATTGCACCTCAGTCAACAATCTATCGCATCATCAAGAACTTCAAGGAGAGAGGTTCCATTGTTGCCAAAAAGGCTCCAGGGCGCCCAAGAAAGACCAGCAAGCGCCAGGACCATCTCTTAAAAGTGTTTCAGCTGTGGGATCGGGCTACTAGCAGTGCAGAGCTTGCTCAGGAATAGCAGCAGGCAGGTGTGAGTGCATCTGCACGCACTGTGAGGCGGAGACTCTTGGAGCAAGGCCTGGTCTCAAGGAGGGCAGCAAAGAAGCCACTTCTCTCCAGAAAAAACATCATGGACAGACTGATATTCTGCAAAAGGTACAGGCAGTGGACTGCTGAGGACTGGGATAAAGTTATTTTCTCTGATAAATCCCCTTTTCGATTGTTTGGGACATCAGGAAAACGCCTCATTCGGAGAAGACAAGGTGAGCGCTACCACCAGTCTTGTCTCATGCCAACTGTTAA